>VZTO01018472.1:7018-21416 GCA_013400615.1 Syrrhaptes paradoxus | reverse complement strand
TATATATATATACTTATATATATACTTAATACAACTAGAAGCAAATCTACTGAATTATGAAACCATGATTGTCTACCAAAATGTAACTCAAATTAAGTATGTCACATATGATTAAAATTATTTTATTTTCTCTGATGGAGTGAAGGCCACTTTCACATATTTAATTGGTAATGCTGGGCTGCAAAATATTACAAAGCCTTAATGATAATTTCCCATCTCCCAGCCTGGTGTCACCCACACATCAGGATTTTAGTACAAGGATCCTTTTTTTCAGAAAGAAGTACTTTTAGAGTGAGCATCATCCTCTGCGGAGTACCTTTTATTCACAAACACAGTCCTGCAAACAGTTCTGTATGCCTCTCAGCAATTGCAGGCAAGTCAAATAATTTCAAGTTAGTTACAAGTGAAAAGTTTGCAGAAGAGCCTAACTTAGGACCTCATCTACAGATTATCTAAAACAAAACAATACGAAATAATGCTTAAAACCCCTATTTTACTTGAATATACGCCTTATCTAGTAATAAATCATGAAAGATGAAGTATAAATATTGTCAGAATCATAAAAAAGTTGTCTTATTCTAATAAATCCTACTTCAAGATAGTATAGTATTTTAACCAACAGCAGTTGTCCTACTGTTTTGGCACTTCTGAACCAGTGCAGAAACTATGTTTAGTGAGTTGACACCTTTGGGGAAAAACATTTATGTGCAGCAGGATCTAAAGATGATTTCTGGAGTTCATAGCATTACATTACTTAACATGAGAAAGAAATTGAAAAGAGTCTTTTACCGTGATTCATCAGCAGCAAAAGAGAAGGGGAAGGAGAAAAGGAAGGTGTTTACAGTCTTTGAAGCATATGGCATGTTTAACCTTGAAAATTAAATCTTTCATTAAAGACACTCCCAGATACCTCTGTAATTTTCTTTCCAAAAATTCGATGTACAAATATTTTATTGAAGTGTCTCAGACTTTGTAATGGCTCAGAAGAACAACTGCATGTCCTTGGAGCTGCTCTCCTTTCTGAGAGATGAACAGCAGGAAAGATTGCTTTACTGTAATTTCTCCATTTCCATGCTTCATTTCCCACATTTATCTGAGACTGGAGAAAAATCAGCATGTTCTGACAAGTCTAATACCATGAGGCAGTAAAATGGACCTGAATTCAGTGGAGACTGGAGCTCCAAAATAAATATAACACTTTATGTCAAATAATAATAAAAAAGGATAAATTCTCCTGTACAAATCAGAAGAGACAATAAAAAATAGAAAATAGATAGCAACACCTTTTCCATACCTACATGGGCATCACAAAACTTTTCAACTATAGGAATAGCCCTCCATATTTCTAATTTTATGTAGGCTGTATACTACTTCAGTAGGCTGATGACAAAAATTGTGTAATTTCTTAGTACAAACAGTAATTTTTCATAAAACTACCCAGAAAATTACAAAGACTTCTACTTAAATAGCTCTGAGAACAAACAG
Organism: Syrrhaptes paradoxus; assembly: GCA_013400615.1. Taxonomy (NCBI): domain Eukaryota; kingdom Metazoa; phylum Chordata; class Aves; order Pterocliformes; family Pteroclidae; genus Syrrhaptes; species Syrrhaptes paradoxus. The sequence goes on along the minus strand of VZTO01018472.1, from coordinate 19,931 downwards.
GGAGAAGAAAAAAACATGCTCTGCTGAGCTTTTGTTTGTTTTCATGTCTGTCCTTCTGCTGCATGCAACACTGCAAAGAAAATTTGTTAAAAAACCTTGCATCTGTAAATACTATATTTTGTAATGTTGTATTGAATTTTATATTTGGGAATTTGTTTCTTTTTACACTTATCTCATACCAGAGACTCCATGTTCTAGACATAGCAATACTGCAAAGGCATCTACAGAGTATCATTGGCTCCTGGAGGTCACAGTGCGTAACATACTCTTGAAAGTGAGTTGCCTCTGAAGGTATCTGAGGGTTGCTATCTATTTGAACGTGGATGAGCATTTCATTTTATCAAAAATGCCTCCAAATGCTCATATTCTGTGTGGTCAGTGCAGTCCCTAGGACAAGTCTAATGAAGATATGTTCCACCAAGGCAAAAAAAACTCTAAAAGGTTAAAAATGGAGAAATATTTACAACTTTCTTCAGTCTGTAAGGTGGAGTTTTCTGTTTTAGTACTGTTCAGTGCATTTTCAGAGAAAGGTTCCAAGGCTATGAGTATAAGCAGTCTGGTCCAGTCCCATACATATCCGCAAGCCTTTTAAAGCGAGGGCCCCAGTCACTGAGGTAATCGTAGTTCTGGTCAGAGTTTGAGCTGATTGAATCTAAAGAACTGAGTGACTCTGCCACCGAGCCATTCCCCTCAAATGCGTATGTCTGCAGGGAGTCGTAGGGTGGCGCACAGGGGTCCACGTCAGCTTCTTTTAGTCTTTCCCAGATAAATTCCCTAAAAATGACATTATCTGGGATGCTTTTAAAGGTTGGTCTGCTTAAGAACTGAATCTCAGGTGTCACATCCCTTCTGGTCTTGGTGTCTCGGATGACGTTGAGGTTTCTCAAGGCAGCCATGTCAAAAGCCTCGGTGTCTTCTTCTCCACCACCCTCGTCATCATACCTGACAATGTTCTCTCTAATATCTCTCTCTTCATCAAAAATGAGGGGCTCTTTTTTCCGTCGCCTCATGGTGACAATCAGCAAGACAAGAACTGGAACACAGAAAGACTGAAGTTTTAGCAATGCTAAAGTTTCCTCATATTTTTCCTAATGGTGAAAGTACTCATTAATGTGTATGGTCCAACAAAATAGCAGGCAGTTTATGCAGTTAGATTTGACCAAGGCCAGGTTCTGAAACAGCTTTTTAACCATAGGCTTTTTAGACGTTAAAGAATCTATTTTCAAAACCACTCTGGATTAACGTCTTCATCTCTAATGCTGTATCCTATGCTGTCAGCTAAACATAAATTTTAGGACTGGTTCTGCGTCTCACATCTCACAGCCATGAAATAAAAAAAGGACCTTTTCCTGAACTCTTAATTGCCCGAGTGATAGAAGCACATTCATAAAGTAACTGAATAGAATTTAACAACCTTTGGGAAGTGACTGAGTTAAACTATATGGCCAATATCTGCTGAAAAAAAAAATTAAAGAATTGTAGTTTGGAGAACACTGAATTGTCAAGCAATGTGTAAAGTAAGACTGTCTTAGTTCATGGACTAAAAGTGTCTCTATATAAGATCTCACCTTCCTATAAAGTACAAAGTACAGTACTTGAGCTTTCTGAATTACATCTAATGAAAACTGCTAAGGCTGGAGTTTACTGGATCAGACAGTGCTAGAAATGTAATTATTTTTTAATTTTAATCCTTAAGGTTTCTTTCCACTTGAAAGCTAATACTAAACTGCAGTGACAGCCAAAAGAACTGGGAGAAACTAACTCAAGGCTCCTCTTGTTCAAATACAGTTTTGGTAGAGAAACAACATTGCTGACACACAAAATATGAAAACAGTAATATAAATATTGCATCCATCTGTGCAACATGATGGAATGTGAATCATCCTCCTAGAAAATGATTAATACCGTATTGTAGCATCTGGATAACATTTGCTGAGTTAATGATACTCCTAGAAAATAGCAGGCATCGCTATAACTGTAAAAATAACAATACATTGAAAAGTGTCATTCCATATTCCATTAATCTCTTATGATTTTATGTTTATTTTTACTCTTAAGAATATGTGATTATATGGATTCATATGTCTAAGGTTTACAATCTTTGCTTATAGTACTTTGGTACGCCAACTAAATGCTGTATAAACATCTGGAAAAGCAAAAACTGATATAGATAAAATTAGGCTTGAGCTTCCCTAGGTAGTCTTAAAAGTGGCCACCATAAACTGTATGATATAAGACTGCCATTCATGAAAGTTGTCCTTTTCATGGAGGAATTCTAAAAATCAATATCAATCTAGTCATTGTGAGGCATGATTTAATATTGGGATCACTTGTTTAGAATAAACCAGTCATTCAGAGACCGTACATGCAGAAGACTGTATCATATGTCTACAGACTTTATGGTATTATTTGGAATTGGCTAAAACATAAGATGACTTCAAAGGAGGACTTTCTGCAATTCTTTTTATTTTCCTGTCTAAAATGTATGTCTAAAAATAAAACTGGAACAAGTTCAATTTTTTTCTAAAATTTTGACAAATATATTAGGCAGTATTTTTTCCCCTTCTTTCAGTAGCTACCAGGCACACATCTAATGATCCATCTACTAACAGATGCCTTATGATTCTATATGACTACAGCATCCGCATCACTTTCTCACTTTTTTGCCCCGGCATCTCCCAGATTCATGCTTTATGTGTTGAATTCAGAAGCCACTAGTTTGGGGTATTTTTCTTCAAACAACAGTTATACAAGCTGTTTGACAATATAAGATTTTGACCTTTAAAGTGGCTTTTGTGAAATTTCAAAGCATTCTGATATTGGTATAATACAAATTGAGCTGTAAATTATACAGCAGAGAACATAAAATTGTCATCATAGACACAGCAATTGCACAGCACTTTTAAAGCTTTTACTTATTAAAAAAGATATTTTAAAGTGAAAGACAAATTATCTTGTTGACAGTACAAATACACTTTTAGGCCAAGACTGCTATTGACATAACTCTTTAATTATTATTTTTAACATTTACTGCCAGAATTTTTATTGCCATATAAGTAAGCAGCTAATAATTTCTTTTAATCAAGTATAAATGCATTTTCACACCACTGTTCCCCTTAACATACTTCATTCTGAAAGTTAAATACTTGCTGATAAGTGAAAAATATGAAACTTATTAGGCAGGTCCACCTAAAGGTACAATAAAATCAAGATACAATGAATCTTTTATGTAGTATTCATTGTACATCTCACACTTGCTTGAAGCCAAGAAAAATATGGAGTCTTTCTGAAAGTTAAATATTTTAGCATTTAGATGGCTTTATGAGATTACTAATTTTTAGCCTTTCCAACAGCTATGAACACTAACTTTTAAATGAACAAAGATTTTAGCTGCATTGCAGGAACTGCTGAGAAGAATACAAGCCCAAAACAAACTTTACCGATACCTAAATCAAGTGCAAATGGTTTTAAAGCTTATCCATTTCTCATTAAGTCATGGTGGAGTTTTTTTTCCTACATTTATCACAAAATCAGAGACTAAGTAACTAGTGACTGGCTGAACATCTAGAAAACATAATTTTATGGTTTTTAGAGAAGAAATCATACAATAGAAAAGCTTTAGGGACATAGGTATTGCACATTGAGGACACTAATTTGGCTCCACATTGGTACACCGAACTCATGCTAACGAGATGAAATGGCAATACTTATTTCATATGTGATTTAACAAATAAATAAACCAATTGATATTAGACTCAACTAACTATAAAGTCTAACCAGAACTAATAAAGATAGATCCAAACTAACCTTTTGGTTCTGATTTACCTGAATTGTTAGCAATGTTGATTTTGTTTAACAGGTACACCAGTCCAGAGAAAATGTCATTTATATTTATATTTATATTTATATTTATATTTATATTTATATTTATATTTATATTATTTGTTGTCGTAATACATAGTTTCATCCTTGTGTCAGTATAGATGTAATGGTAGAACCAGTAGTTTTAGTTCACCTAAATCAGTCTTTAAACAAACACCTTTGAATAACATGAGTGGATTTTTGTTTTACCATTTTGCAGTGTGCTTTATGGAATTATGAAACTTCCATTTTGGTATGATCTGTTTAAAAGTCAGGTTCAGGTCACCTGAGCATATTTCTCTGTTTTAGTGTTAATGTTCCCTTTTGTACTCAAGGCAACTGCAACATAATTGTAATGAAACCATAAAAGCCCTGAGACAACCTGAGGCAGAAGACTACATGCAGAGCTATACAGTAAGGGACAGCACTAAATCACAAGCATTATCATGCCATGTATATGCTCTACCCCTAAGCCTGAGATTTACTACAAGCAATAAGCCACATCAGCTGTGAGCAAATCTGCACATTGGTTTGTGCCTTAGGTGTGTCATGATTCATAAAGCTGAGGATTGGAGACCCTCAGCCCTCTAAGCAGCACACTAATAACCTATTTAGTTATACCTTGCAGTTTCCAGTATAGTCAGATGAGATTTGGGGATTACAGAGACCAAGACTCAGGAAATCTGCATTTAATTCCCAGTTGACAAGCTTTATATATAACTGTTGTTCAATCAGTTCGGACTGATATTTGCAAAGTGACTGTGACCTTTAAATGCCCACACTGAGTGACCCTGATAGGCTTTACAACTTTCAGAAAACAGCTTCTGCATTGCATACCCAACCACCTTTTCAATTACTTAATATGGACATGCCCAAATTAAGACAATTGTAGATTTATCCCTTTTAAAAGTGCAAGATCAAAACTCACACATACTAAATAATCCCATTCTGTAAACATTTTTACGTTTTTATAGAATAAGATCACTGTGACTAGTACTGTTTCTTCTTGCTTATGAATCACAAAATTATGTGTGCTGATTTAATTGGGTTCTTTAGATATTGTGATAATAACAATAAATTCCATGTATTTCAACTGAAAAAAAATAATAATTTAAATCTGTATTTTGAATTTTAACCAATATATTATTAACTTGTAAACTCTAGTATCACACTAATAGGAGGCTTTCTTCAGTGCTTCTAACAAAACAGATTGTACTAATAGATTATATTCAGAAGTATGGAAGATAAAAGTAATGAAAAAACATTATGTCAATCTAGATTTCCATTGTTTCAATACAAAGAAAATCTTCAACCTCTCACATATGATTGGGTTATCTACAGGTGAACATTCGTTTTTTGTGTGATTTTATGTACACATTTTATGCTAAACACTTGTTACAAAAGTAGTTATTGTGTCTGGAAGACACTAACTGGAAAACAAATTACCTTGAATTAAATTACCATATAATTTTCAGAGAGTTAAAAAATTCCTACTTCTCTAAAACTTACATACAATCTAAAATGAATAAAAAATAGCTTTTCATATGCTTTTCACAGAATAAATTGCAAGCACTTTTTTTAGTTCTTTTTTTCTTTAAAATATAGCCTCTCTGCAGAGTGAATAAAGTTGTTTTGAGTAATTAACAAAGCACTGGAATGTTCCTGTGGAATAAAATTTAGAATTTAATCTCTATCAGTCAATATGAGGAGGGAAAAAGGTTTTGGTAAAATGTTTTTGACTTTAAAAAATTCTTTTAGTTTGAAAAAATAGTCTACACCATGTTATATGCAATTATAATCATAAATCATAGAATCATAGAAAGGTTTGGGTTGGAAGGAACCTTAAATATAATCTAGTTCCAACCCTCCTGCCGTGGGCAGGGACACCTTCCACTAGACCAGGTTATTCAAAGCCTCATCCAGCCTGGCCTTGAACTAACGAATCAGTATGATTTAGTAACATTCTTCCTTCTTAGAGTCAGTGAAAACATTGTGCTTTTCTAAAAATGATTGGTTGCTTAAGTAAAAATAATGAGAATACTAAGAAATTCCATTGAGACAGTCTGAGCCTGGGTCAAGACAAATGGTTACTTGCTACACAAAGGGACGTATGGGGAAAGCTCAGATATCAAAGTACATCTTTACAACTGGCACTCACATAGAGACAGCGCTGATGTATGTGACTGGATTTGCACTGGGTGTTAATCTTGGATCAGAAAGAAATGTTGATCCAGTAGCCTGTCTCCTCTTTTCACTGATAAACTCTTGACAGAAAGGTGCATCCCCTGGTCCAGACCCCAGAACCACTTGCCAACTGCTGAAACCTATTTTTTATGCTGTGCGAGTGGATCTTCAGGATTTTTTTCTCAGGAATGAATGTGAACAGAAAAAGGCAAAAAGGAGAAAGAAAATTCCTAGCATTACTAGCATTCAGCTGAACCAGAAAATATCTTCTAGGAACAAATAAGAGAAGAAGAAAGTCTCTGGGACCAGACAAGCAACAACATTTGACTGGGGTTTCACTGGGAAGCAGTAACACTTAGGCACCTCTTCCTTGTGAAGACTAGCACCTGGCTGGGAACAAAAGAGCCGCAGTACCAAAATGAAGGACTCAAAGCCAGGGCTAGCATGCAAACATAGCCTAAACTGTGAAGTGTACCTGAAAGGAACAGTTTAGACTGGAATTGATAACAGCACATACAAATGTCAGTTTGGATAAACAGCAGTGATGCATTCAGATAGCTGAATCTGGAAGTCAAATTCTTTGACAAATAAAGTCAGTGGTAAGGTCGTCATATGCTAGATTCATCTGCAGTACACAGCCCACCATTCAAACACTATGTTAAGAGAGTTTAACCTCAATCCTCTATCACTACATGACCTTGTAAAAATTGCTCTCTTCAGCTTTCCTGTAACCTCCTTCGGGTACTGGAAGGCTACTATAAGGTCTCTCCTGAACTTTCTCTTCTCTAGGCTGATCAATCCCAACTCTCTCAGCCTGTCTTCATGTGAGAGGTATTCCAGCCCTCTGATCATCTTTGTGGCCCTCCTCTGAACTCGCTCCAACAGGTCCATCTCCTTCTTATTTGGGGACCCCAGAACTGGATGCAGTACTCCAGGTGGGGTCTCAAAAGAGCAGAGTAAAGGGGGAGAATCACCTCCCTCGACCTGTTGGTCATGCTTCTCTTAATGCAGCTCAGAATATGGTTGGCTTTCTGGGCTGCAAGCGCACACTGCCAGCCCATGTTCAGCTTCTCATCTACCAGCACCTCCAAGTCCTCCTCAGGGATGCTCTCCAACCATTCTACAACCAGCCTGTATTTGTCTGGGACCCTGAACTTGCCCTCTTGAACCTCATGAGGTTGGCATGGGCCCACCTCTCAAGTCTGTCCAGGTCCCTCTGGATGGCATCCCTTCCCTCCAGTGTGTCAACTGCACCACACAGCTTGGCGTTGTTGGCAAACTTGCTGAGGGTACACCAAATCCCACTGTCCATGTCTCCAACAAGATGTTAAACAACACTGGTCCCAGTACCGACCCCTGAGGAACACCACTTGTCACTTGTCTCCACTTGGACATTGAGCCATTGACCACAACTCTTTGAGTGTGACTATCCAGCCAATTCCTTATCCACTGAGAGGTCATTCTGTCAAATCCATGTCTCTCCAATTTAGAGAAAAGGATGTCATGTGGGACAATGTCAAAGGTTTTGCACAAGTCCAGGTAGATGACATCAGTTGCTCTTCCCTTATCTGCTAATGCTGTAACTCCATCATAGAAAGTCACCAAATTTGTCAGGTATAATTTGCCCTTAGTGAAGCCATGCTGGCTGTCATCAATTGCCTCCTGATTTTCCATGTGCCTTAGCATAGTTCCCAGGAGGATCCCCTCCATGATCTTGCTGGGCACTGAGGAGAGACTGACCAGCCTGTAGTTCCCTGGGTTTTGCTTTTCCCCCTTTTTTAACTGTTTCCCAGAGTGCCACAGCTTCTCTAAATACCATGGACAGTGGCTTAGCAACTTAATCTGCCAGTTCCCTCAGGACCCTACTTTTGCTCACCTGCATCCTGCAGATGCAGAATGGTCCTTCATCTTTACTCCTCGATTTGGGCCTTTACTACTACCTTGTAGGAAAATCATTTAAGAACTAGGCATGAAATGAGAAATGCTAACCAAACTAGGATGTTGACCCTATGTCCTGGGTTAAGCTGAGACAGAGTTAACTTCTTCATAATAGCTATCAAGAGGCTGTGTTTTGCATTTGTGCTCAGAAGAAAGCTGATAACAAGTGATGTTTACATGGCTGCCAAGGTCTTTCAGCTTCTCTGGCTGTCCACAGACTAGAGAAGCTGGGAGGGAGCACAGCCCCAGTTACTAGCCCATGGAAGGGCGGTTGGAACTTGATGATCTTTAAGCTCCTTTCCAACCCAAACCATTCTATGATTCTATGATTCTATGATTTGATCTTAGGTTCGGGATTGAGACCCAGAGTGGCCAGTAATCTATTCCATATCATACACGTCATGCCCAGTATATAGGTGAGGACCCTCCGGAAGATCAGCCTCTTTTGTTTCCAGATCTCTTTTGCTCCGGGTCATGTCACTCCAGGTTGTCGCTCTCCCAAGGCCTTCCCCACCCACCCCAATCAGCTGTTGGTCTGGGACGCTCGGACTGTTGTCTCTGTTCTGTGAGTAAGGTTTGGGGACTCTCCCTGCTCCGGGATCATTTGCTGGGAACAGGCTGAGCCTTGGTCATCGGGTGGCGGGGGCAGTATCACTGTATATCACTCATTTGTATATATTATTATTTTCAATTTTATTGTAGTTATTATATTGTTCTTATCTCAACCCATGAGTCCTTTTTTTCCCTTTACCCCTTTAATTCTCTCCTCTGTCCTCAGGTGGGGGTGGGAATTGGGTGAGTGGGTGTGTGGTTTGGCCCCCAGCCAAGGGCAAACCCATCACACCCTGTTCCACTGTTTTCTGCTGTCTCTTATCTTGCTGCAGTTTCAGTGCACAAAGTAAAGTCCAGCTGTGCTACCAGTTGCAGAAGTAACAAAATATCACTTTCTAGAAGATGTTAAACTAAATATGATGATTCCCATTGTAAATTACATCTGTTGTATTTTCTGAATGTCTTTTGTTTTGTGCAAATCAATAAATGTTTAAAAATAGTTATCTCTCTGAAAAAGTGCTGTACCAAATACTTCCATAAACGGCATTGTCTATCTCTTAGATAGAAACAAAGCATCTGAACTTGAAAATCCCAAACTAAAAGTTTTATGTGTCTCACAATACAAAATGCTGTTCTGTTTAGAATTTTGGGTGTCCCTGTTTACAGAAATTGGGGTGCAAGGATGGTGTTGAAGCTTATATAAATATATATACCTCTATCATGAACTACTCCACATTGAACAGTAAATAAGGGTAACAGGAAGAAGACATACCCAGCAATGTCAAGACACAAGCCAATATTGCTATCAGGGCTCCAGTGCTAAGTCCTGCAGGCAAGATATACGCTTCTGCATTGCATGTCTGAGCAATACCATCTGCATCACAATCACAGACTCTGATGGTGAGGGTATTAGTGCTACTAAGTGAAGGTGATCCACTGTCCACGATGAATATCGGCAAGTAGAAAACAGACTGTTCCTGTCTTCGGAACCCATTTCTTCTTGTTAATACTGTTGCAGTGTTATCTAGATAAAGGAACAAAAAAGATAAATATAAACACGACTTGTCTAAAACACAAGCCTTTAGATAAAACAGTCTTTCGCTTAAAATGATTTATAAACACATTTTTATTATTTTGTCAAGTTTCTCTTTCCTGGTTAAATATTTTTGAAGCTGCAGAGATAGGATCAACTGAGAAATGATACCCAACTGAACAAAAAGATTTCTATTTTCCACAAAAGACTGTTTCAAAATTGCAGAGGTCTATTTGGTTTTAGTTAAGCTCACAGTTCCACACTCTTAATCGACAGTTGAAGATGAGATCACTATAAAAAAGAAAAAAAATCACCCTTCAGTGATGAGATTAAGTATCTATATATCTGTTTCAGGTCTAATTTCCAAGGATCTATTTCAATTATTTACAGAAATATATATCATATTAATGGATAGCATGAACTTATTCATAGAATAAGCTCTGAAGACGAAAAAAATATTTTTTAATGCAAAAAAAAAAATCCAGTTGGTGCACACATACAGGTAATTGCACATGTAACAAAGACACACACTTGTTCTCAGTTTCATCTGAGAGTCAAGATGACTAATATAATCAATCTAAAATATGAGGTTCGATGCTGCGATGAGTTGGGTGATTAAAAAATCTGTGTGTTCCAGAAAACGTTGAAAACTCACTGTGTTCAACACAGGTTGACAGCCCCTGAGAGGTAGGGTGTTACATCTCCTAGAATGTATAGAAAAAGTCGGTCTATCTACCTACCTACTTGTCTATTTATAGACAGATATATCAATAGTCCTGTAAGATTACCTTATTGTGTCATCTATTCAAACAACTTATTGGCAAAATATGCAAGCGCTTCTTCATATAGCTTCATATGAGATATGCATAAAACTAATTAACATTGAAAGAGGCAACTGCTGCTGTGTCTTGTAACTCCACTGATTTTACTGGCATTACAAAAGTATTACTACGTTTTCTAAATTATAAGTTCTCTGGAAGAGGGTCTGTCTTTTCACTAAATACTTTACAGTACTTGTAACAGTGTCAGGTTTCTGAAGACAGTCTTATTCTAATGCATTTTTATTATTTTAGTCATTATTACTATGACAGTCTTTAGTTTTGAACTACAAGCTGCTCACATGAAAATTAAGCATGTCAGTAACCGCATGCAGGCTAAGGCAATGAATAGCTGTGTGATAGAACTTTATGAGGTCACATGTTATACTTAGTGAATGTTGTTCAAAGTATGCCTGTAGAGACAGCATCCTTTAGCCCACCACATCTGTTTTTCTTGTTTTATTAATAAGTATGGCTTTGTAGCTGTGGTTTAGTTCTGAATCATAAAAGAGCAAAGCAAGAGTAACACTGTCTATTTAGTTCTATTTGATTCAGCTAATAGTTAACTGACTGATACATGCCCAGTTGCCTTACTAGGCAGTGCAACTAATGAGAACACTAATTAGAAGCATGTCCTCAGATATTTTAACTAATAGAAATGTGAAGTCAATGGGAGTCTTTGCATAAGTCTTTTGGGAAAGAGTCATAAGGAGTCTGTGTAAATATTGTAGGCAGTAGCTATTATCACAAGCATTCTTCAATAGGTGGTACATGTACTGAAAATATGTGTTTTTCATATTAAAATAAAACAACCCTCTCGACTTACTGTCCTCTCATTTTTTAAGTCCTAAGTTATATAAATAAAACATGAATTCCTGGACGTTTTTCAGTCACTGCCCCAAGGTAAAATCTAATTTAGATAAAAACCTATAAATATAAGGAAAAAATGTGAGAAGAGTGACTTCTGGGGAAAAAAAAAAAAAAGAAGACTTGAAGGTGCTCTGTTTGTCTTAAGGCTTTAAAGGGTTCAAACAAGTTTAATTCCCTTGACAAATAATTTACAGATAAAACTATTTTGCAGGCTGATTGTGGTTTAATTTATGTCCTTACCAGAACAGAAGTTTATGTAGGTCATAGCCAGCATGATATATACAGAATGAAAGGTGTTAGTGGTGAATATTTACACAAACAAAATATGCTCACCTTTGTTGTCCTGTAGTGTAAAATTGTGGTTATTGGCTGCCTCTGCTGTTAAACTGAAGTAAAACTGATGGCCATTTGGTGGGTCATCTTTATCGATTGCACTGATTTTCTGGATCACCTGTTTTGAGATACATTGGGGTTTCATTGTTCAGAATGGTAAGAAGCATAAATACATGTGCATTGTATAACTCCTCTATTGCTTATCAAACTTTCAGTCCTGCTCATACTGTATTTTGGTTTTCTAATCTCCTGAGCGTGAACAGATACTATTAAAACTAACACATGACTTGCCTCTTTACTTTCCCTATACCAACTTCATTGGCCAAAAGCAATGATCTGCAGGGCCTGTGAGAAAGTTAGGTCCTGTCATTCACCGGGGCTTGGAGTATAAGCAACATAGCAGTGGAAGAAGTGTATCTTCTAGATGGTCCTTAATGTAGTTATCAGTGTCTGCAATCAATGTTGTAAGCTATTGCAATAAGATTACGCTTTTGAGCATTTAAATTCGTGTACTTTTATTTTTTTAATATTATGAAAAACAAAAAGCCAAGTCATAAGTATACTAATGTTTTCTGGGATTTATTTTTTATTAGAATTATTTTTCCAATTTTATTTTCTAAAATTCTGTCAAAATCTATCTCTAAAAAGAAGCATCACCATTGCTTAAAATCCATAAAGACTGAACACTCAGAGCTGCCACACCCGACTAGATCACAGCAAAACAAATAAGTACTCCAATAAGAGCATGCATGAGAATTTTTTTTTTTTTGTGAGGTCTTACAAAGTAGAGAAGAAAAGTCCAAATTTGATACCAAGGATACACACCACCAGTTACTTTTTGTTGAGTCTAGGAATACGTGGAAGACATTTGGGGAGTTAAAAACACTGGGAAATATGGTAGGAATATATCTCCCTTGTGAAGTTGTTGCCTTATGACGCATGTTTCTAAGGGAAATAAAATTGTGTACTCATTCTAGGAATGGTAGGCCTTTAGTCTCAGAATAACTTCCATGTTATGACTTCCAACTTCCCAGTGAAATTAGGAGAAAGGATGCATTCTTAATATTATACAAAATTAGGTGAGTTTAGCAAAATGTGTCAGTTAGATCAACAAGAAAACCAGAGATTCTACCAGTACTTTCAACAAATAATTTTCTACAGGAGTTTTTCTCTTCAGAGGTATGATGAAGATGTTAGCATTTGATTAATATTTGCTTGTGCTGCACATCAAAGCATCATTGTTACTGGCATATGCTGATTATATTTTACCTTAAAGCTGGCAGGCTTTCGTAAGGAATGGCGGCCTAGCTGATAAAAATAAACA
>VZTO01018469.1:0-41219 GCA_013400615.1 Syrrhaptes paradoxus | reverse complement strand
CCGCCTCCCCCGGCCTCCCCAGCGCCCGCCCGGGCCGCAGCGGCCCCGCTCCGCCGCCCCACCCGCGCGGCCCAGGCCTCGGCCAAGGATACTTGTTGCACGGCTCTCTGCGTGGTGGTATCCGGGGACTGGGACTCCTTGAGCAGCTGCAGAATCTGCTGGAGCCCCTGCTCGTCAGGCTTCCACTCATACTCCATCTTGGCTTGCTGGAAAACACCAAGCAGGCGGCCGCGGTTAGTGACGCGGTAGGGCCCAGGCCGGCACCGGAGGGGGGGCGGAACGGAAGGCCGGAGGCAAGGAGGAGGAGACCGAGGGGCACCGCGGCGCCCGGCCCGCTCCGGTCCCTGCCGCGCGCTCCGCGCCACCCCGGGCCCGACCCCGCCGCCGGCCGAACCACCGACCGACCGACCGACCGACCGGAGAGACAGACGACACCGACCTGCTCCCGCCGCCGCCCGCTCTCCTCCGCGCCGAGCTGACTGAGTCACGGCGAATTTGTAATCTGGCCCAAAGAGCCGCCTGGCGTCCTCCTGGGTCCTAGCGCCGGGCACGCCTCCGCCGCCCGGGCCGTCTCGGGCCCGCCGCCGCCGCTGTCAGCCTTTCTCCGGTGCGTCCCACACCGTCAGGAGCCTGCGGGCGACAAAACGCGGGTCCCCTCAGTCCCAGCCGGCGGGAAATGGGGGCGCCTCCGCCTCAGCCACCCCCTCGAGAAGAGAGAAACTTCCAGCAGCCGTGACAGGCAAGGGGCGAAGCAGCCGCCCAGCCCCGGCGCGGCCTCCTGGCACCCGCAGCGCCTGGCAGCGAGGGGGGAGGAAGGCTGCGCCCGCGGCGGGGACACGGGGCTGCGAGAGCAGGCCCAGGAGCTAGGAACGCGGTACCTGCGTTGTCTTCCGCTGTACCTGTACGTGACTTGGTTGTGCGCTGTGTGCATCCCAGCTGTTCCCAGTTCCACGTGTAAAGAGGGAATAGGACCAACTACACAAGAAGGATCAGGGGCAGAAACTCAAGACTGCTTTTAATACCTACTGTATCTTATCCTTGGCCTCAAAATATATCAGGGGAGATCTCAGGTCAAAATTAGCAATTTATATACATATATACATATGTAAATATAATACATATGCATTACATATGTATTTTATATCTATAGCTGTTTTTTTATATATTATACATATGTTAATGTGCAAAATAAGAACACATGCTGCTTAAAACTGGTCGAAAGTATGGATGTGAAAAATGGTAATTCCTTGGGTGTTTGTTTTTTTTTTTTTTTTTTGATAATCTTAGTCACTATGTTTGTAGGCATCTCGCTTGACTATACGAAAACTAGTTTGACTTTATACTGAGTTCTGTACTGCAGCAGAAGTGCAGCACATTACAGCCTTAACAACTGTTCAGAGGCATTGAGGACAGGGGACGTTAGTGATTCTTAATGGTGCATACCAAGTAATTTGCCGTATGGCTCACCTCCCCATTGACAGTCATCTATTCAGTGTTAGGTGCTAGGAGGTGTCCTGAGCCAACCTTCCTTCCATTACTATAAGCCACTATTCTTGAAGAAGTAGACAAAACTACTGCCGCACATAATCCAGCAAAACGACCCACCACAGGCAACAAGTACAACTTGTAGCCTTATAATATCTAGGTATCTGGATAATGAGGACAGTGAAAAAGGTACTTGATGAATCACGAAACATGCACACTTGAATAAGCAGCAGGAAACAGCTAAATAGCAGAGAAATATGCAGCACAGCACACAAGAAAACAAAACAAATGGAAAGAACAAGAACAGCTTATAAAAAAAACCCAAGAAACAGGACATGTCTTAAGCTCTTCTCTTTAAGCAATTGCTGCAGTTGCCACAGGGTTGTTTGGGAGACAGACTACTAAATCAGCGCACCTCTTGAGAGCTTATCACTCTGAAATGTCAGAGTCAGTAAAGGAGGTGCATAAAGGCATGCCACCAGTTACTATGAAATGATGGGCACAAGGTTTATACAAGACTTTTGTGACCAGGGTGGATCTCCACTAGTCTCCCTCTAGTACAGGAAAGTGTCAAAACAAAGGATGTGGACCCAGGCCATGAAAACCAATGTTCACAGCTGTGGGCAGGAGAGCTCTCCATGGTGATGCTTGCACAGCTGGAGCAGATGAAAACTGAGGTCCAACAAACCAAAGAAGTGCTAATTTGGGCCTCATTCCCCTAACTGCTGCCTTACCAGGAAGGTTGTAGAAACTCTGAGACTTCTGGCCCACTGGCATGTTTGTTTGAAATTGACTACAGTTTCCGAAGTTCCTATTCAGAAATTATGACACAAAGATTGCATTTATCTACTTTTATCAGGAAACCAAGTGTGCTAGATAAAAATAACATTAATGGTGGGAAACTAGGGAAGAGTCAATAAAGGATGGTTGAGAAACAGATCAGGAAAAAGCAGGAAGAGAAGCAGGCCCTGGATGCATAACTAAGAAAAAGACAGGTTTCCTTTCCATGATGTGACCCAATTAAATCCTGGTAAGATCTTTCTGCAGTGGAAAGGAACAAAAAAGGCCTACAAATCAGAGTATGAATGGGAGCCTCTACAATTAGTGGGGCCATCTAAATGCTTTAGATGATCATCATCCAAGATAGCTTCCTCCTTAGGTTCCATACAGGATCCTTTGCCACAGGGAACCACTCAGCATATACAGAAATCAAAGTAGATACCTCATCTTGCTGGATACCTTGTCTTCTTGATCATTACCTTTGAGTTATTTGTACCTATCTCTAATCCTATAAATTCTGTAAGGAAGCAGGAGAGGAGAAAAGAATTTAACTGAGTCAAGAAAAAACTTCAAGTTGGAAGCAAAGAGCATTATAAAAAAAAAGTGAATTGTTTCTTTCTGTATCCTTTGCCTCTCAGATTTCTACTACCTGATTTGTGCAAGCAAGAATCTTCTCGTGTAGAAAATAATTCAGAATCAATGTTAAACTAAGTATCAGGCAGAGGCATCAAAGTTACCATTCAAAACATAACATGGCTGGATTATCCCACTCAATCAGTAGAATGCACCACAAATAAGTTTGGAACACTTCACTGACATATGTTAAGATGACAAAAGCTCACTGAAGACAAGAGCCTTGCACCAACGCTGAGGCTAATCTTTGATTTCTCTATTATCCAAGCCTCACATGTCATTCACTAGGCAGAATCCTCTGGTATCGCAACAATGTGTAATATTAGAAAAAAAACAACATCCATCCCCCCAGAAAAAAAAAACCAAAACAAAACAAAAAACAAACCACAACCTAATCAACATCTTTAATTTGTCTCTCCACAAACCTTGTTGTGTTCTACTCAAGCATCCACAAACAGCCCAGGAGTAAATTTTTTTCTTTGGTATTGTTACCAATACTCTCTTCCCTTCCTCTCTCAGAATGTCCCATTAGATCAGGCTAAAATTACACATATCTGGCTTTTCTCATACAAGGAAACAAAAGGAATGGCTACACTATGTAGCACTGCAAACTCATTCAAAATCCAGTAGCTAGAGTAGTAGCTCCGAATGCACAAGACAGGCTTCAGTTCTGGCTTCTTCCTAGGGTGATGAACTCAATCTTTTTTCTGGGAGATGTCCTTACCATCATATTAGAGAGTACTTGGTGCTAAGTCTTTTAATCTCTCCTGTTGCTTTCAATTCTGTTATACACAGATATTAAGCGGAACTTGGATTAGGAACTGTTTTCTAATCAACAACCTGTATAACAGTTGACAGTTAATACCTAAGAGACAAATGCAGACAGCACAAATACTTATAACAGCATACCCTCCCTACCGCTCCAGTAGTCCCAGTGCACTGAACATATAAATGAACTGGTGCAAATACCTCCAACAACCACCCAGAAAAGAGACCTTCACTACTAGGAAGACGTCCCATCCTTCAAATGCCATAGACACCAAGCTGTACCTTTGGGAAGTACAGCTTCTTGCTCCTAGTGGTTTTGGAACTAGTTTAAGTACTTATTCTCAATTCAAAATTAATTGTCAAATTTACCCCAATTTCAGAATTGTTAAGACAGTTTCAGCCACTTTTCAGTTTAGAAAATTTATCCCACTCTTTAGTTTTACTATGTTGGTAATATTGGATTTATTTATTTATTATTTAGAGAGAATTCTAATGAGCTACCTTCTTGTCACAAAGCTCAGGCACTGCTACCTATAATACTGGTGTTTAATAATGGGAATCAATCATTCGATCAATTGCTAAAATCCAGTCTTCCAAGTTTCCCTGCAGATTGCTCACACAGTGTCTCTCTGTACCTCTGTGTATAGAAGTTTTGTATGCATAGGAAATAAGAGGAAGCTATTATGGAATATCACTTATTTCAGGCTAAGAGTGATGTAGATTAAGCTAAGCAGAAAAAAAAACTCTCATAACACAGAATAAATCTGTCTATATGAACAAGCACATGCAGAATAGCTCCTACTATATTATTTTGCAATGCCTTCTGCCTGGAGACATGCCCTAAGCTTTCACTTAAAAAAATACTGCTAGTCCTTACATCCACCATACCAAAGGAGAATCCATTCTAAAACATTTAGTGCAGTCTTCCTGAGTTCAGTCATATGATAAAAGATTAATATTTATTACACAATTATTTACTTGAATGGTCTTTAGAAGATCATTTGACCCTGTGAAGCACTGGACTGAGGAGACAGATAGAAAGACAATCTGAAAGGATTTTCTGCCCGTGACCGAAATATCTATGAAATTAATTTCCTCCTTTCCAGAGCTGATTGGTTATTATGATAGAAGGATTGTTTTGAAGTCTCAGGGAACTTTAGAAGAACATTTTTAAGATAGGATTGCAACATTACTTTCTTTTTGTGGAGAGTCATATAAAAACATTAGCCAGAAGACACTGTAAGCTTACTATTTATGGCTAATGCAACAGTGACTAATTTCACTGCTGCAAGTGCCATTCTGTTGAATGCAGGACTTAATGGTAAAATTTGCACAAATAGCATTAAGTTCCCATATGCAGGAGTGGAATCTCTTTGTGCTAACGAAAGACACTAAACACATTATAAGACTTCTTCAATGAGGATGACAAAAGGCTAAGACAGTACCAACAGGCTATCCACCTAACAGAAAGTAAGACAAATCCAATGTGATCCAACTCACAGTGGTAAGCCTTGGACTAAAGTACAAAGTTTTGTGGAATGTACCACACTAAGAATTTGCTTTACTGGTAGGGTTAAGATTATCTAGATTACCTTTAAAACAAACCTCTTTTTTTTTTTTTTTTCTTTTCTTCTATTTGTAAGGAGCACTTTGATGTCAACATTCAAAGCACCAAATGTATGGGCTTTCACATAATATAGTTTCAGATTTGAGTACAGTTAATTGACCTTCATTTCCTACTGTCATTCATTCCCTGCACCTGGTAGGTCTAGGGGTAGAATAAGTAGCTGGAGAAACTAAAAAACATTATGTTAGCTTCCTACCCTTTTCAGACATTTCTAGCTATAATTGGTTTTGTCTTATATTGCATATCATACTAGAAATTGGGTATTTATTTTTTTGCAGATAATGTCTGCAAAAGCCTGCACTGTGGAATCCCATTGAGGACACAAATAGAACACATTACAACCTGACAGCCTGTAATTCCACTCTTCTGACGGAAGTATGTTCCTTCTTTATTTAATAAATACCTCTGTTTCTCATACATCCAATCAGCATAAAGGAAAGAGTAAAGCAATATAGTCTCCATATATATGAACGTGCAAAATCACACGATTGCAGATAAAATGGATGACAGGCCACAGCACACACTAACATTTGATGTTTTGTATTACAATTAATTAAGACAATGCAAATTATACTTACAAATATCAACACATAGCACAGGTTTATGTACAAGTGAGAACTGAAAACCAAGTCTATTGCTGTTGTTGGGTTCAATTAGATATATGACATGGTAAACTGCAGAGAGAAAAACCTGTTAAGATTTCACCAATTTGGAAATCATCAGGAGTCCTTTGAATTCTACTTTGACAGGATGAAACACTGTTCTTTTTAAAACAAGTGTCCAGGTACTACAAGTGGTAGACATACTGCAAAACTGCAAAGATCTATAGATTTCAAATGCCTTTGATCAACTAATCTGGACAAGTATACATTTGGATGCATCATCTCTTCAAACTTGCTGTTATTTCATTTCCAAAGATAGAGACGCCACACGGAGAGATACTGTGTTGCTAATGATTTTCCCCACTGTAATCACATGTGCTAGATGTTAAAATGGCAGAACATGTTAGTGCTGGCAGTCATAAAACAGTCTGAAACTGAAAGGAGAAAATCATCACCTCTAAATTTGTGACAGAAGATATCAGATCCATCACCTGAGTCCAAACCAGTATCCCCGTCCCTTTATTTTTTTGTTAGCTCCAGGACACAAGCTTCTTTCTCCAAATTCTACAGTACTTAACTTAAGTCTCCTACATGAAGCATATGAACCTCTGTAATTGCCTCTTGTTTTTCAAAAACATACAGAGAGGAAGACATCTCCTGCTCTGACAATAATGAAGAAATAAACCACAGCAAATATGAAGAGGAGTACACCTCATCATGTGGAAGAGCCATTGCTTCTTTAAAACTAAGTTATTCACAATTACTAAAAAAAACCATAAGTGTCAATCACAAAAATACATCATCATTTCTTTATCTGTAGTCAATACATACTTTAATAAACCAAGCAATTTTAATACAAAATACATAAAAATCACTTATATATCCCCCATAAAAGAGTTCACCAGTTTAAATACTTTTATGGACAACACCATCTTAAGAATTACAAATAATAATTATGCAGCAGAAACATCTTTGGTATATTTTACATCAAAATGTAAAAAATAAGAATCTCATTAAATAAGAAGCAGAACATATAAAGGTACTGACAAGACAAATAGCATATTTATTTGAAAGTATGTTTTGGTGCATAAATGAGGTGATAATGATCCTTTGAAGAACAGAAAAGCTACAAAAGTAAAGCAAAATTAAAACCCAATACACAAAATTAAACTTTTTGGCCTTCTGATTTAAATTGTTACAGTTAGTTCTTTTACACTGTTTAAATCACTGTCTTTTCACAATACGCACCAGCACCAACGGTAAAGAAATGAGTACAAAGGATGTCTCAAAAAACTGAAGAGTCTCCTTTAGATTTTACTTCTTGGCAAAATGTCTTGCAGCCAGTACACGCACAATTCAGAATCACGCTCACCTACTTTCCTCCCCCTCTTTTTTTTGTGAATACTCAATGTCTATTAAAACTTTCACACACAGAATACACATGAAGACATGCAACTCTCAATGACACTACCACCATCAGATCTGTCACTTGGGGCAACTGGTGCTTTGGTGATACTTGCCATAGTGACAGCAGTACTGCAGGCTAAGCCATCATCACTGATCCTTGGCACAGAAGGCTAGTGTCTTGTTCCCTGGATGGCTGATGAACTTCCTTACTGCCGTAAGTGGCTTATCTAATGTTCTTAAGATGCTACTGCCTCAAGGAAGTGACAGTATTTGGGTTTATATTAGTCCCTGCTTGATTCCAGCAAGCTGGTATCTGTCCTGCACAGGGACTAATGTGATTCATAAATGAATTGGTAGGGACACAAATGGAAGAAGACTTAAAGAGCTTCAGATAGAAACTGGAATTCAATCTTTTATCCTGTGAGTCTAAGTACACTTGTTTGGCCTTCTCAGCCTCTCATGTCAGATAAATATTCTGAAACTACATCCTCCTGGAAAAGAGTGGGCAAATAATTACTGATCTGGAACAGAGGTCCCTCCAGAAGAGAGAAAGCTGTGCATGTGATCATCAGCGAGCGGAATTAACTGTTCCAATCATACATTTAAACAAAAAAGAATGCTGTCCTAACCACCTTGATCAAAGCAGCAAAAAAACTCTTGAGGTAAATAAGCAAAACGGACTTATTTGATCTTACTGAAACTGCTAAGAAATGACTGCAAACACTCCCTGTCTTTCGAGCCTGTCTACTCTGCTTTCATGAGACCCCACCTGGAGTACTGCATCCAGTTCTGGGCCCCCCCAGTGCAAGAAGGACGTTGAGCTGTTGGAGCGGGTCGAGGAGGGCCAGGAAGATGGCCACAGGGCTGGAGCACCTCCCCTATGAGGACAGATGAGAGAGTTGGGGTAGTTCAGCCTGGAGAAGAGAAGGGTCTGGTGAGACCTTAAAGCGGCCTTCCAGTACCTGAAGGGGGCCCACAGGAGAGATGGGCAGGGAGTTTTTACAAGGGCATGTAGCGACAGGTGAGGGGTAATGGATTTAAACTGAAAGAGGTCAGATTTAGACTAGACATTAGGAAGAAATTTTTCACTGTGAGGGTGGTGAGGCATTGGCACAGGTTGCCCAGGGAAGTTGCGGATGCCCCATCCCTGGAGGTGTTCAAGGCCAGGCTGGATGAGGCTTTGAGCAACCTGGTCTAGTGGGCGGTGTCCCTGCCCATGGCAGGGGGGTTGGAACTCGATGATCTTTAAGGTCCTTTCCAACCCAAACCGCTCTGTAATTCTATGATTCTATGATTCTGAGCCTCAGATGAAGAAGAGGGTAAAAAAGAACCAAGGGTAAAGGTAGAAGTACCAACACCTCCTTGCCACCCCCAAATTGTTCCTACATATACACACACAGTGGATTTTGTACTGACATATTAAAAACAATGCTTTGTGCTCCTCTGAATACCAGTATTTTTAGATGGCAAATAATAGTATCAGTTGAATTTATTATTGTTTAATATAAAACCTAGTATGATCCGAGTACTTCAACATTAACTCAGCAGGAATTACATGAGACAAATATAAAAGAATAGAGAAATAGCTTTAGAATTTAAAGCAGTATTAAAAACACCTCTAGAAAATTTCCAGTTTTCATCTGACCAGAACAGTACAGTTCACTGGATAACATGGTAAAGAAAACAGCACAGTCTTAGCAGTAAAGACTATTTCAATTAATAGATTCACACTGAATATCAAACACAAATGGACATTTCAATGGCAGAATGCTTCAATGTTTTCAGTTTAAGCACATTCAGTCATGTTCTAATGCTCTTAGATATGACATCTGAAGAGGAGATTTAAGAGAAGATTTGGACTTTCAATTAAACAAGATATTAAAGATGCTGCAGCTTGAAGCCAACAGACATCACGGAAGAAAGACTATATAGTTCTTCTGCACAGATTTTCATTGCCCTTTCCAGGAACAGGTGTTGAGAGAGCACTGAATAATTCCACGTAGATGGGTGGACTTACACTGTCTGGTTAGTAACAGGCACAAATACAGGAAGTGATTTAAAAAGTAATGTATAATGGTATAATGCTTACAGTATTCTCTCATTTCTACTCTTGCTTTTTCAAAAAGCATTCTCACAACTGTATCTGTAAGAGACCAGCTTTGAAGCAATACTGAACCAGAATAACTGAAATTGCAAACAAGCAATGCATCTAAGCTAAAGCCTGTGCACTGAAGAGGCTACATTACTGTTTCTACACAGAATGTTGTTCTGTAGGTGAATGATCAGGTAAAATTCCTTGAAGAGTTAATGCAGCCTTATCCAAAAATGACAGACATTAAAAGTGCTACCTGTCCCCTTAGCAATTATTTTTAACTTCTAGTTCAAATGCAGCATTTTGTGCCAAAAGAAGAAACATTAGAAACCAAAAAATAAATTAAAAGCACATTATACATTCTGGTTAGAAAAGACAGACTTAAGGAATGTGAAGGTGTCAAAATGTAATTTGATGAGACATTTCATTGTTGTTCTCACTTGAGTTGTAAGTTTTCAATATTTTAGGTATTTAAATACATTAGCATTGGTTTGTGAAGGATGTAAGTATGGTATTTGCATCGGAGATGAACTGCTGTTATTAGCGCTTAGTCTAAATAGCTAAATAAAGTAATTCCCTTAAATGCTACTAATAACACAACCAATACAAAACAAGTATTTCAAGGTTTTTAAAAGTTTGCTTTTCTTTTTCCCTTCCAAAAGGGTAAAGCTTCTCATCCACCAAGTCCTTCTCCTCAGAGCTGCTCTCTATCCATTCTCTGCCCAGCCTGTATTTGTGCTTGGGATTGCCTCGACCCTTGTGCAGGACCTTGCACTTGGCCTCGTTAAATTTCATGAGGTTTCCATTGGCCCACCTCTCAAGCCCGTCAAGGTCCCTCTGGATGGCATCCCTTCCCTCCAGCATGTCCACCACACCACACAGCTTGGTGTCATCAGAAAACTAGCTGAGGGTGCACTCAGTCCCACTGTCCATGTCTCCCACAAAGATGTTAAACAACACTGGTCCCCGTACTGACCCCTGTGGAACACCACTTGCCACTGGTCTCCACTTGGACATTGAGCCATTGACCACAACTCTTTGAGTGAGGCCGTCTAGCCAATTCCTTATCCAGCGAGTGGTTCTTCTGTCAAATCCATGTCCCTGCACCTTAGAGAAAAGGATGTCATGTGGGACTGTGTCAAAAGCTTTGCACAAGTCCAGGTAGATAATGTCTGTTGCCCTTCCTCTATCCGACAGCTCTCTGGCCCTGTTGTAGAAGGCCACCAAATTCGTCAGGCACGATTTTCACTTGGTAAAGCCATGTTGGTTGTCACCAACCACCTGCTTGTTTTCCATGTGCCTTAGCATAGATTCTAGGAGGATTTGCTCCATGATCTTGCCAGGCACAGAGGTGGGACTGACCGGCCTGTAGNAGGGAGTGTAGTGAGAGGACAAGGGGTAACAGGTGTAAGCTGAAAGAGGCCAGATTTAGACTAGATATTAGGAAGAAGTTTTTCACTGTGAGAGTGGTGAGGCACTGGAACAGGTTGCCCAGGGAAGTTGTGGATGCCCCATCCCTGGAGGTGTTCAAGGCCAGGCTGGATGAGGCTTTGAGCAACCTTCTCTAGTGGAGGGTGTCCCTGCCTGTGGCAGGGGGGTTGGAATTTGATGATCTCTAAGGTCCTTTCCAACTCTAACCATTCTGTGATTCTATGAAAGGAAACTTATTTCCCGGAGAAACTGTAATTTAAAATAATTCAATTAATGTTAAATGCACAGGTCATTTAATAACTTCTAAATTTTAATACATTTTAATATATTTTTATGAAAAACCTGTTGCAAATAGCTTCATCAACTCCACTAAATAAATTTGCTGGCATTCTATATATATATATTAGACTTAAAATAGTAATGTAACCACTACATGAAAAGTAAAGCTAAGAAGAGCTGAAACTACAGTCACAGGTTAAACTGTCTACAGACAAGAGAATAAATTAATGTCTCACTCCTATATATCAGTTCTTACATATTACCACTATGCAGAATCTAGGCTTTTTTCCCTGCTTTTGGTTTTATGGTCTTTGCCTTGAGGCTCAATCTACTGACCTGCAGCATACTTTCTCGTATGCTGACTCTAAAAAAAGAACAATACAGAAGCCATTACAAGATGATTTCTTGCCCTTTCTCACATTTTATGTGGAAATTCTCCTTTGATGCAGTGTTCACAGGTGTCTTAAGTCTCTCTCATAGTTCTCATTCTCCCTTTATCTGAGTATTGTAGAACATCTATCTTGTTTTGTAATTCAGTCATAAGCTATATGCACAGAAGACAGCTGTTTCGCTATACCTGCCTAATGTGTTAGAGCCTTAATTCATATCCGGAGCTCCTGGACACTACTGTAACTCAAATATTAACTACAAAATATTACATTCAACTGCCAAAACATTTGGGCTATTTTCTGCATGACATGGCAGCAATTTATTTATTTTAGTTTTTTGTTATTTTTTAAAAAAATATTTTGAATTATCTTCAATAACAAAACAGTTTTTGACAATGTACTAGCTTTAAAATGAACTAAAATTAATAATAAATTAATTAAAATAAGACAACTGGACCTACCATTAGAGCATACCAATACAATAGCGTCAAAGTTACTCAGCATGGATAAGACCAACACCAATTTTTTTTTTTTCTCCAGGACTTCAAAATCAAACTTACAAGTCTAACTGAGGAAAGCAAAGTTCAGTCCCAAACATACTTATGACTAAACTAAAATAATCTTAAAGGATATCCATGTAATAAACAGATTTCTCTAATATACACTTAACCAAAAGTAAAGACAGGACAGCTAAACTTAAGTAAAAAGATATATTTGCTTGCCTTTATTCAGGTCTCCCTACATGTAAGGCTGAAATAATTAATCTATACAATACCGTCACAACAGTGGCATTAATTTTATTGTCTTAAATTGACATCACTTTGCGAAGGACCCAAATATTAAATTGCAATGAAAACATTACACTATATATAACCACTTTGTTGGATTTTCTCTAAATTTGAGGTGTCTCTTATAAACTCCGCAGAAGATGCTACAACAGATGTTGCAGAGCTCAAAAGCACATACTATAGCACCTTTTCTAGAATTTCTCCTGATGGATGTAAAGGTTTATCACAGTTATCAAATCCTCCTACACTGGATAACTTTTGAAATTAGTAACTCACCTCCTTATTTATCACTTTATCACCAAACCTCTCAATTCTAACACTTCCTCATGAGTTCTGCTATTACCTCTGATGAAACAACATGAAAAATATAAATGTTATTTTCTATTATGGTTCTCCCAACCTGTAGAATTTTATATCAGAACCAAATATTTCTAAGTATCATGTTTTATTTGTGAAAACAGCAACACAGATTACCAATAACTCACAGGCCAACTTCTAGAATTTCTATCAGAGTATAAACCCAATTTACATGACCTCAGATAATTTAGGATAGTTACTAATTTTCAAGGGTATGCACTTTCTCCAAAGCTTCAAGAAATAAGTGTGGTAAAGAAGTTTTACATCATCCTTATGTCCAATTAAATCTGCATTACTTCTGAATTCAGAAATACATTTATCCAAAGCAAGACCTACAAAGAGTTCCTCCAAAAGTAGCCTCTACTATTTCATTTATTTATTTTACAAAAAGAGAGCTTACCCCAATGGAGCTCAGGTTATCAAAGCCTCACTGTGATCCATTAGCCCTATTACCTAGCATAAAAGAAACAATGCAAGGGCAATAATCTCAATGTCTGCTGATTCTCAATCTCATGCACTGATATAAAATCCATATTCTAAAAAGGGAAAATATTAAAGCATGTAGCTTCATATACTTTATTTTTTTTTCTAATCTAAAAGAAACCTCTCATCTTTCAAACAATTGTACAACAATTTAAAAAAAAAAAACAACAAACCTGAACTCTGCGGTGGTTACATGCAAAATTAACCTCTTTCTCATAGAATTCCCTTATCAGCATCATCTTTTCCAACCCACAGTTTAGAAGACTGCAAATGGAAGTAGCAAACAAAACAGAGCATACTTTGAAATGCACACTGAAAATAAGTGCAGCTGTGAATACTGTCAATTATGCTTTTTTATTTTTGTATGCTATTTTGATTCTGTGCAATCACCAAGACCTTAAGGGAATCACTAGAATGGACAGTGCCTAACCTAAAAGATGCTTCCTTGCTAAACTGAAAGACATAGTACCATATACATTGTAAAATATATTACAAGTACTCATTCACTCAGAGAACCAATAGGGTTCTCTTCTGGGAGAACAGGGCATTCTCCAGAAGTAGAGCATCATGTGAAATTATAGTGTGCTACCCAGTTTTTAGTGGTGAAACAGAGGAAGACTATAGAAAGTATTCTACAGAGAGGAGGAGGACTTTGGAAGGGATGGTGTCTCAAGTCATTTGGTAATGTGACCAAACAATGTATTTTTACATATGGAAGGTTAAAAAAATTTAAGAGCAGCAGATAGCCAAAGATGGGATACACAAACACACACATGCTCGCACTAGTGTAAACACTTCTGTGTTCAAGAGAAACATGAAATGATCACACATTTTAAAATTTTTTTAAATCAACCATTTCCCCTCAGCAGTTGGCCTACTTTAATTCCTTTTCCAAGGGACTCCAAAAGCATCTTTGCTTTAGACTCCAGTGTTTTTAAACTATCACTGACTGGTTTCTCACACTCAAGTGAGAATGTAATTACATGACTCTTGTGTTCTTGTTAATGCAATTGGTTCCCATTTGTTCAAAAGCTCCATTCAAACCTCATCTTGTTTGTTTTTAACTAGTTCAAATGGGCCAGATTCAAAAATTGAAGCTTTCACCTCTTATGCTAACTCTACTTACTTACATTACACCTAATGGAGTGCAGTGAAGTCACTCCTGATTACCAGCCATGTAGCTCAGGGCTTGCCTGAACAAGAAAGTTAGAGCAATTTAGCTTAAACTTGCCTATACATCAATTTGGAAAATCCTGTGCAAAACAATTTATTTTAATTTAAGTTTGGCTTATACTTTTTTTCCCTGAAGAATCAAGCTCAACTGATATAAACCAGACTGAAATGCATGTATTTCTCTGGACTTTTGCATTGATTTAGCTTATTTGGTATAAAAAGCCAACCTGTGCTTTTGAGTCTTCGGTGAGAATTAGACTCTTGCCTCTCCACACTTGTCTGCCACTGACTT
The DNA here is from genome assembly GCA_013400615.1 of Syrrhaptes paradoxus. Classification (NCBI taxonomy): domain Eukaryota; kingdom Metazoa; phylum Chordata; class Aves; order Pterocliformes; family Pteroclidae; genus Syrrhaptes; species Syrrhaptes paradoxus. Next base: position 26,633 of record VZTO01018469.1, on the reverse strand, counting down.
TCCTTGTTTCTCTATAAAACTATGGCCAAACCACAGTGCACATGCCACTTCCATCTGCTTCCATGATATGTTCAATACTGAACTGGGACACAGCTTCCAGGTCTCACTGCTCTTTTACAGGCAGCACAGTAACTGCCTCCAAGGTCCTGTAAAGCCTGTGTAAACACAGTTGGGAACTACTGCAGCCACCACTTGCATTCAACAATAATGAATAGCTCTGCTGCCCCCAGGCAGACCTGCACTTCCAGTTCAGGATACAGGAAGAAGAGCAAGACATGGCGAAATAGTAAGAACAGGATTAGGGAGATAGGCACACAAGGTTCCGCTTTGTCTTTCCCAAAAATGAAGGTTCATCATCTGGATGCACAGATGAGAAAGAACGCAGCTGAAGCCTGGAGTTAGAATATATTTCTGTGTGCGCATGAATGGGTAGAGAAGGTTAAGCATGAGTATTGGACTGCAGACTTGGAAGATGGGAACATGCAGTAGGAAAGCCGGAAGAAGAGCCATATATGAGGCTCTGGTTTTGCATGGTTAGAAAAGCATGTGACCCTGGATGCAAGAAGTTACCGATGATCATGATATACCCACTAACCAGGTTTGGAAACTCCTGGTCTGTGATACCTCACCATCACTTCTGCAAGTGTGTCCTTTTTGGGTTCTAATATAGTAACAGTTTTCTTGCATCTTTGTACCTTCTCACCTATTTTCTTTGCCAAAAACTTTTTGTCTCGCCTTTCCCTCAGCTTTTATATTTAGCATTGATCTATTATTTAAATTAATGCACTTAATGTCAGGCTAGTCATAAGCAGCACATTTTAAGTGTTTAAGGGTATCTCACAATGGCTTGTAGAAAATGCTCTACAAAATTAAATTATGTAATAGAATAAGTTAAGAGCATTTTTTATTCTATTCAAGGTTTAAAAACCAAAAAGCTTTCTTTAACCACAGATTTCTTTGATTTTCTGTCTTATTTCAGATTTGACTCACACACACAAACTCAAATTTCAAAAGCATTCGGTACACAGGAAATTAACAGGGAATCTTTTTAACTATTTAAATGTCACTCTGGAGTCTTGTTGGGAAAGGAAAACCTTCCAGAGGCCAAAAGTGACATTTGGAAGTTAATTTTATAATATATCACTAAAAGATGCTATATTCCATGGCATCCATGTATACATCCATAATGAGATTATCATGTACATTGTTTTATCATGTGTATGATAGACCAAACACATAAACCAAATAACCTATCAATGTATGTAGAAAACCTATGCAAACTATCCAAATCAATACTATAACACAGAGCAAAGAAGCGGAACTGGTGATCAAAACATACTACTGTTACATGTATTTAAATATTCACAGAATCTGGAACTTGCTGAACTGGTAAAATTAATTTCTTTGGTCAAAGCTAATCAAGGTTGCAACATAATTAAGGCACAAAAATAATGGAAAATCAGTCCTACACTTTCAAAAACAAAGCAAAGAAAAAATTCTCCCCCGTTGCATGTCACTGGCACAACTTCACTGACAATAATGCACTGATCAGTGCATTTTCACAAACTGTGGTACAAATTTTTTTTATGACTGTGACAACACTCGCTCTACAAAAGATCTCCACCAATGAGACACTTCAAAGATAAAATCTCAGTCTTGATTTCAGCCCCAATCTTCAAATGGTACAGATTCTGAATACCAGCTTCGATGAAGGAGGATTATCCTTGGCCTTCCACCACCCTCCTTTGTAGCCATAGCATCTTGGTGTGCCTGAAGCAGAAATAGGAAGGAAACTTGTCCAGTCTGCTGGACAGCTCTGTGCACACCTATCACAGGAGTATAAGGTAGCTCCATCCTTGGGATTGCCACCATGAACCTAAAATTAAGCACACATATCTGTGTTCTCTTGAATATCCACATACAATATCTCCTAACTGGATTCTAAATAAATATGATTTAAAAAATTACATCAGATAATCCAATAAAATCCTACATTCATAAACTCATCATTAATGTTGTTTTCACCTTCCTGTCACAAGGCATGCTTAGCTCAATCTAGCAGCTGTGCTAACACGTGTATCAATCTCTGAAGTCACTGAAATGTGTGTCACTGCCTGTATGCAATGGTAAACATGGTCCTTCAATATGAAGCCTAGCCAGAGCTTTCCTCCTCTAAGACAGATAATAAACTGCTTTTTTTAACCCTGTTTTTGCAGGATCATAATCATCCATTTGTATTATACTGTTTCGAGTATAACCTAGCTAGATTTTGAAGATAAGCATTCTAAAGTAATTATGACCATATAGACACTATTCTTCCCACCTGTAGGCACCTTTTGCTCCATCTTCCACACATAACTCAAAAAATAACCACAGTTCACACAGCAGATGCTGAATGAGGACGATAAGAAACAGACCATGTACTCTCATTTTCAAACATAGCTGAGACTTTGGATTAGTAATATGGACTACATTTCCAATTCTACCAAACACTCCTTATATGATCTCAGGCATGTGATTATTTTTGCCGTTCAATTACTCATGTAGAAAAGAGACACAAGTCAAATTTTTGTTCAATGAGTATTGTAAGGATTGAACAACACCTGTGAAGTATTACAATACCACATTAAGGACAGGCTACTGAAAGATGCAAGAAGGCAAGTAAACAAATTATGAAGCTGTGATGACCAGAATGCATCACAGAACAATGCTCACAGTAGGAGGATCTCTCAGGCCCTGAGCAGAAATTCAGGTGAGAATTACCTTCACAGCAGAGAGATATATATCTTGCAGACTAATCAACCCATTTATACAAACACAAGAAGTGTTCCTGCCCTTTGTGCAGTCACTCCACAAAAGCTTTACAAGTTCCACTGGCTCTTTCCACTGAGTGCCGAAATTAACAACCTCACCAAAGCAAAATAACAAAAAAAAAAAAAAAAAACAAGGCAGACATAACATTTCTCTCCTCTCTTAAAATTTCGAAGGGGGAAAAAAAAATAATTAAAATCCCGCCTAGCAAAATCTGTACAGGAGGGACCCCACACGCTCTAGAAAACAAGGCAGGAAATAATGGCCACGTTCCTATGTCCCGAGGCGACTTTTTATTTTCCGTCTCGCTGGAACGGCAGAGCTTGCGGCCCGGCTGTGGAGACGGTACCAGCTGCAGCACCGGGAGGAACTGGGGGGTGGGAACGTGTACCCGGCCCTCGGGACCCGGTCGCCCACATCAGCCGCCCCGCCCACTCTCCATCCATCCACTCGCATACGGCGGCAGAGCTCGCGGTGGCGGCGGGAGGCGACGGGGCAGCCCTGAGCCGGGCCCCCACAGTTCCCTCCCCAGAGGCGACGCGGTGGCCCCGGACACCGCCCGGACCCAGGGGGGTGCCCCGGCGGCAGCTGCCAGCCCAGCCCAGCCCGGCCCGGTCCGGCCCGACACCCCCGCCCCCGGGCAGGCCGCAGCTACCTCCCGCAGCCCGAACACCTACCCACACCATCCCAGAGCCCGACGGCAGGGGAGTGGCGAGGGAGTGGCCCGTCCTCTCCCGCCGCGGTTCCGCACCAAGCCCGCTCCGGCCCCTGAGATGGCGGAACAAAGGGAACTCGCTCCGCTGCCACCGCCCCTCCGATTGGCCGGGGGCAGGAGGGGGGCGGGGCTAGGCTTGCCGGGGAGGGCGGGGGCGCCGTTGGCCGCTCACACTGGCAACGGCAGCTTCCTCTGGGGCCCGCGGCCGCGGGTGTGATGGAGGCGGCGGTGAAATAGCTGACTGCCCCCGCCCGGCCTTACAGCCCTGGCCCCTGCCCTCCGCCTGTCCCCGCCTTGCACGCAGAAGGACGCTTGTCCCTGTCGGCGCTCCTCAGATGCACCCTTTCTCCCGGCCCGCCACCGCCTCCTTCCAAGAGGCCCAACGGCCACAGCGCCTCGGGCAGCACCCGCCGCCCCCGGAAGTTCTTTTCCCTCAGCAGCACCAGTCCATCCGGCCCACCGGCACACGTGTGGGTCAGCGACCACAGGCGTGGTTGGCCCTGGGCTCTGACAAGCTCCCCAGGCCAGGCTCCTCTCCCCGCAGCCCCCAGCGTCCCCCATGCCAGCAGCAGCAGAGAGCCGCAGGGGCTCCGCAGGAGGTGGCTGAGACATGTCAAAAGTAATAAAAATATAAAATGAGGCTAAGGGCCAGGCAGCGATGGTGCAGCACCCTGGCTTTCATGGGAGTAGGCAACCTAAGTGCACAGCCAGGGTCATCCCGGACTCCTTTGGGAGTGAATGGCTTGAGAGCAGCCCTGCAATGAAGGACGTGGAGGTACTGGTGGATGAGAAATAGAGCATGGTCTGGCAATGTACACTGGAATTCCAGATGCTTGCTGCCTGCCTCTGCCCACCTGCATGCTGCCACAGTTTCACATCAACCAAAATCCCCTGACAGTGTCTTCCATAAGCAGAGCTGCTTTCCTGGCCGCTTGTCCAAGTCAGCACTGTACTGTTGCTGTGTTAAGTCAGCTCTAGCATTGTGCCTGGTTACTTCTACTTTTTTAAACCTTAGTTTTAATATCTTTTAAAGGTCACTTTCTAATCCTCGCTGTTGCAGAGGAAAACTTGAAAACTCAACTGGGCTGAGCACCGTAAGTTTATACCTCCAGTAAGTCTGTCATCTGTTATTCCGAAACTTATGCCAATTAGTTGATCTTCATGGGACCTGTCTGGTGATCTTGCAAATACTAACACTTCAGTACTACATCTAGATCTCCTTGTGCTGAAAGGAGAAATATGCGTGCACTCAGAAGACCACTTTCCCCTATAAAAAGCCCTACCCATGCAGTCCAGTTAAATACCTGTTGTTTTTCTCAAGTGTTGTTTTACTGCATAATGTTCAGAGCAGATTGTATTGCAGTTATAGACTATATTTAATTACACTACACTGAGGTGTAGCTTAATACTTATACCTGCCACAATCACTGTGTATCCACAATCTTACAATAAAACCCCACCTTTCAGCTAACAGGGAAGTGGGTACACGGGGCTATGTCTTCCATTTCAGTCTGCCCAAGTACAGAGAAGTCCTGTAGCTTACCTCCAGCTTTGGGGATCTACATGCCAGCCACAGCTACAGCAGGCAAGATGCTGTAGTGCTAGGATGCAAATGGGCTAGTTGTAGTTGCTAGTTGCAGTTGCCGTGGCTGGGGAAAAAGAACATAATAGACAGATTCTTGAGTTTCATATTAAAAACACGAAACTTGACAGGTCAGAGTAAAAGCTGCTGGTAGAAACTGTTAAAATTGTTTAATAATAATTTATTATGCTGAAAGAAACAGAAAAAATATTCCAATCAAAAAGAGGTTAAACCGTAGAGCAATAAAAATGCATGTACAACATATTTGCACAGTATGAACTGTATGCTTTATTTAGTGGTATGTGGCAAACATTTACAGGGTGTACATATGTGTAAGCAAAATGAGCCTATTTATTTTTCACTTTTTGCATTTAATGCACAAAAACCAATACAGAAGATCTAAACAGACACTGCAAATACAGCAGTGACTTCAAACCCAGGGAACCATAGCTTTCACACTTCGGTAGTTCTTTCACAGACGATACCTAGCTGAGTTTTCTACGGCATCAGTCAGCCTGCTTTCCTCCTGACACGATGCTGCGTGATTCTGACATCTGACTGGATGCTTGGTCCTCTGCTATTCTTCTCCTAACAGTTTTCAGCCTGTTGGTCAGCTGCAGTCAAATCAAACTGACAAGTGAAGGTCTCCAAAAGATAAAAAAGTTTAGGTCTTGTGACAAACAGAGGTAGGGGTAGAGGAGAGGGGGTGTTCTGATGAGGAGATGTTGAAAGGGTAGAACAAAGGGATAATTTCTGCCTGTTTTATATCCTGACAATTTATCAGTACCAACACACTGGCTAGTCCATCCCACACATGTAATTTAAAACGCGACTCATAATATTGTTTCTGGCTCTGCTGTCAGTGCAAAGATGTGGGAAGGAACTCGTGATAACAGAGAGGGGTTGGGGCCTGGAGGACCTAGGAATACTGAAGTTATGGTGCATGTCCTGGGTTCCTACTATAGGTATTTTAAACCAGTTCATAGTACAAGAAAGCTACAAAAGTGGTATAAACTACTCAAGTATTGCTGCTAAAAGTGACAGGGAAGCCAGTGTGGCCACATTGCCCTTGTACTTCCCAATTTCCAATCACAGAACAGCCTTCTTGGTGGCAATCACAAACCTATCTAGGCCCAGTGTGTCCTTCCACTGGCTAGAGACCAAGGGATGGAAGAATGAAAGATAAGAGTTACCTTTGCCTGGCTTTAACCAGATTTAAGGTAAATACAGAGATATTTAAGGTAAATAACTCCTTGACAACTTTCTTTAATTAAATGAAATAGTAAAAGCAAATGATGCATTTTCAGTTAGCAAGGCTTCATTGAGATACACTTACAGACTCGATGCACCAGGCTGCTGTACCTAAACAAGGCCACTAAAAGTATATGTTATATTTTCTTTTTGCTTTGATGATAGACAGCAGCACGATATGTTTGAATAGTTTCTGCTCTCCATGTGCATTCAACATCAGCTGAAGTGGTCTATCGAAGACATCTTCTGTACAAAGGAATGTTCTTCCCTGGTGGTCTGTTTCAGGTAGTGGTGATGTTGTATGCAGAATGAGTGAAGGAAATGGGTTATTGAAAATGAACTTTGTCTCCATGTTCATATACAGGCACTACAGTCTGTTGTGATGGTGAGCTACCTGGGTGCTAAACACATCCTAGCCATTATAGCACTTATCAAACCATGAGCTAATATACCATTTTTCTCAGCAGAATAAGTTTACCTGAGAAAGCCAAAGTTCTGTGCTAAACAATTCCTAAGTTTATTTGGAACCAGGTTAATCATCTCTGCATTGCGCTAGATGGTGCATTATATAGACATATATTTAATTTTTCTTTTGTTTGGAGGCTGCAATTCTGTCTGTGTGATTGCAGATTTCTTTTTTTTTTTTTTTTAGAAGCAGATTTAGTTATTTTCACTATCATTTGTTATCCTGATCAATTGCCTTTTAAGCATCTGATTTTCCTTGGCAGAATCAAGCAGTGACAATAAGTCATCTGGATGCAAGAGCAGTTTTCTTAGTCATAAGGAAAGCTGTACAGTTCCCATGCAAATTTGTTCTCTAGGTTACAAATAATTGCTTAACTCAATTTTGGGTTTGCTGAACAGAGAAGTAGGAAACAACCTTAGGTGTTCTATGGATGGTGATAATGAGGTCTGTGATTGCTCCGATTTTTTGTCTTCCATTTGTAGTAAGTGTAATGGTATGATTTAATTAAACATTGAAATTAATGTGAAGGTGCTGTGATATTTGGCTGAGCTTACAAGTTTCAAAAAAACAGGTGGAAAAGGTGTTACTCTCCAATTTATATCAGTGAGATGTTAACTTTGGTGGTCGTGGGTCATATTTAAATGTTAATATTACTGTTTTATTGACCTTCAAACTCAGGGGAAAACCAAAGCTGTGATTATCCATCATTTAGGAGCAGAGATGTTTATACTTGCTTAATGTTGGTGAATTTGTCAGAGTACTAGCAGTTACTGTGTTCCCTAGACAAGAAATAACTGAGATAAAGAAACCCAGCAAAAAATGAGAACACTGACAGAAAACTGCTGTCCTAAAAAGGGAGAACAAGGTTTGTGCATTAATATACTATTTTTTAAGGCAATAAGAAGAATAAGACAGGTGGATGGATGGATGGATGGATGGAAGGGAGGAAGGAAGATTTAAGTAGTTAATGAAATTAGTTACTCTAGTAATTATATCCAGGATTTGTTCAACAATATGCAGTTTGCATCTTTTGGAAGTGTTATGTGTGAGAACAAAGCTGAATAACTTGGCAAAGACCTGGTCACTAGCTGTGAGAAACACATGATTAACTGGGGGTGCTGCTCAGACAGAAATACCACAGATTAATTGCGTAGTTTCAAAGGCAAGATTAATTGATTTCATAGACAAAATTTTCCATTGACATTCAGTATGTGCAAAAGTACTAACTTAACTAGTTCCTGGTCTACAAGAATATGAAAATATCACTACTATTTTGTCTATCCAAAGGGTATTTACATTCAGCGAAGTTCATGAACTATCTCTGTTAAGCTGGTGACTGAAAGTACTCACTGTTAACAGAAATGACATATGAACTTTTTATATTTGGGTCACTGCTTGTGAGAATTAGATCCCCGTTTTTCTAAGTTAAAAATATTTTTTCAACTGCATATAGGCAAGATGGTGTTTAGTGTTAGCTGTTGAGATCTATCTCAAGTTAGTTTCCATTTTGTGTCACTACAAAGTAATAAGCTGCCTTCCTAAATGTTTGATTCACAATTGAAGATAAATTTAGCAGTAGCAACCAAAGCTGTTAGTGCCTGAAGCAATCTACACCAGCCATTTCTCTGAGATTAATCATAGGATGCCAAGTACATTTTAAGTGGAATTTAAATACAAATACTGTGTTGTAAAGGTAAAAGTGTGTTGATTATAATGTGTTTAAAATAAAATGAATGAAATACATGCTTTAAGGATATAATTTCACTGGGGAGACTGAAGGTCAGAAAGGTTAAAAGGTGTTATGTTAAATAAATGAATAACGAAAATGTGTGAAGCAGGCCATTGACATGGAATCCAAGGCTGGTGGCAGCTGCAAACATAATAAACAAATTCATCATCTGTCCAGGTACCATTTTTAGCAGAAAATTATTCATAAACATTTTCTGTCATCTTCATGTTGTTCTTGCTTGGCCAACCAAGTTTTTATGACAGAACACTGGATCCTGTTTGATGACTGTTTTGTAAAGCTATTGGTTGTCCATCAGGACATAGTAGGAATTCATAGACAGAAGAAATATTTGGAGATCACGTGAAGGAGCTGAATGAGCTGTACTGAGAATGTCATCTGATGCCACTGGCACTGTGTCTTAGAAAGGTTTTCAGCTCCTTTCCTATGAGTGGAAAAATGACAGTAGTAGAACCAGCAGAAAAGATGCAAGTGCCTACCAGGCAAAGATTTATTATGTGGGGATGACAAAATTTAGAAAGAGTGCACTAGGGACACAGGGATACACTGCTTACTTCTGTCTTTACAGTGAATGAAGTCAATAACAACAAAAGCAGTGCTGAAAGTCCCTCCTTTTCAGGAGCAGTGTTGGTGACTACATTTACCAATTCTGAAGATCTGTAGGTGGGTTACTTTCCAGATGATAGTGGTGCTGGAGGAGATCAAGAGAAAAGAAATACTATGAGAGGTTGGAGATTGGGTAACTTAAGAAAGATGAAAAAACCTTTGTGAAGAACTAGAGAAAGTGCTAGAGAAGTACTAAAAGAAAAAGAAGGATTATAAAACAGAGAAAAAGATAGTGAGGATGTCACATAGATATCCAAGATATGTCAGCAGGGGAGCTGTGAATAAAAAGGACTCAAAGAAAGGGAAGAGAAGGAAGATTGTCAGCTTTCTCCTCCTCCTTTTAATTTACCTAGTTCTTTCTTAGAATAAAGTGTTATATAACTTTTTTGCTTCTTGACTGAAGTTTTTATAAATTGCTGTATACTAAAGTACCATCTTCCAAAGGGTGCGGTGTGGAGTGCACCTGATAAAACTGTCTTGGCCCTGAAGAAGCAACCTGGGTGTTGTTGCATGGTGCTCCAGGGACCAATGTTCTGGGGAGCCAGGTCAAGACTGGCTGCTATGCTGATGCAGGGTCCAGCTTGCCTGCTGAGCCTGGTTGGGTGAGAGTCCTTCCAGCACCAGCAGTACAGCTGTCAGGGCAAAGGAAAGGAGGTGACAGGTATGGGAGGCTGAACAAGCACTCTGTAGAATACAGCTAATTTTTCGGAGTGTCTTTGCCTAAAAAGACTTTGTGAAAGGCTAGCCTAGAAATTGCAGGGGTTATTATTGGTTTCTGTGATAGCTGGAAGTCCCACACACAAAGAATGCAGTGTCTGTGAGGTTTAGAGTGATTACCAAATCCTTTAAAAAGGGATCAGGGGTCATTTCAAGGGTCTCGATACAAGGGATACCCAAGGACGTACCTGTATATGCCCCAAAATGTTCTGATAAAAATAAGCATTCCAGTGTTTTGCCCAAATAATGCAATAATTTTCTTCTCACAAATCTTCTCAAAGAGATGTCAATGAATCTAGTGAATGAAAAACCACCAAATTCCATCTGTAATCAGGTTGGCTAGATTTGTGCTAGCTTTGACGCAGCTGTGATTACTGTGTGCCCTGTTATACTGCATGCTGAAGAAGAAATACAATTACTGATCCATTAGGATACATGGTCCCAAAGTGCTCAACCATGATGACATAAAAATAGAGAAATTGATTGCTTGCATTCCAGGAAGTCATATTTATAAATAACTTAATACTAGAAGCCAAAATGATGACACAACAAATGTAAATTGCATGAAGTATAAGAACTATATTATGAAACATCTCAGTATTACAAACAAGGTTAGGTTGCATTTGTCTTCTGTTTTTATTTTTTTTGTTATGCTTACAGAAATACAGAAGAAATTGTATGTGTGTCACAACTACAGCTTAAATTATATTACAATATCCAAGTCATATCCAGGTCTATATAGCCAGGAAAGTTGTATAGTAAATATAAAATTATGACACTGTCTCTAACTAACTCTGGCTTCATCAAAAGCATTGGCAGCATTCCCACATTTTATGTGGTGCTAGGGTTTCATTCATTGCCCAATGGAGACCAAAAGGCCAAAGAGCTGGATTTCTCAAGGGCATCAACTTTCAAAACATGGAATACCCATTTAAATAGAATAATGAGGTAAAATACTTAGCAAAATGCTTATGTTTAACTTAGAAAAAATACTCCAAAGATTTCTGGGTGATTACAGTGCTGCTGTGACAAACATATTTGAAAAATCTAATAGCACCTCTTGAGCGAAACATCATCGCTATAGTTTAAAAAGCATAACTCTTCTTTTCTCTCCATTAAAAATGGATGTTGAAGCAAAGAATTCAAAGCTGATTTTTTAAAAAAGCTAGAATTATGAACATCTTAGGCATGAGAGTAAACATCATTCTTTCTCCCTAAACTCCCGAAAGAAAGAGTGGGTAATTTGACTTGTGCTTACTTAGATACTGGAAATTTATCAAAGGACAAACATCTCTGGAAAAATGTTTTGCTACAAGCTGTAAAGATTCTTGCTAAGGTAACATGTTTAGGAAGACATTAACTGACCTTTCTGGACACATTGTCCGCCTGTAAAGTATCAGAGATGAGCCTGAAAAACCTTCACAGTTCTGAACAGTCCTTAACTCAGATAAATTAATTTACAGTATTTGAGGCATTAAGTTTTGTTGAATGGCAGCAGAGCTCTTGCTGTGGCATGTATTTTTTCATGATCCCCAGAAGCATTCTCACTGCTGGCCAGAATCATACTGGAGATTACTGAAGGTATTTGTTCACAGCCTTTCTTACACTCACTGCTGTAGCTTGAAAGCGATAATAATTTTACTGTTTGTGACCAAATTGTGTCTGATCTTATTGCAGATGTAAAAGGAGGGGTGGAGACTATATGATGTCCTTTTATTCCTTTTGCATATCTTTGAGCTTGGAATAATGTTAGTTCTCATCTCCGTCTGGAAGGTGGAGGAGTGGGGATGACATGGTAGCTGTGGTTCCCTACCTTCTGCCCCTGCAAGGCTGGGCATTGGAAAGCATAACTCCGGGAAGGCACGCAGAGGCACTCAGAGAGGTACTTCGAACTGCACCGGGCATATTTCCCTTGGAGATGTGAGAGCTGAGAAAAGGAGTGTGTCCCATAAGGGATGAAAGTCAGCTGTTTATATCTTTCAATCTTAGCAGCATTGTGGTATTAGATAATGTTTTTATTTGCAATGAGAAAGTCTATACACTTAATCTATTTTTATACTGTCTGTGTCTCTCTTTCACTGGCCTACAATAAAAGGCTCCCATGATCTTCATCCAGTGCTGTTTTGTAGTGTTGGTTGTTGAAAGGAAAAACAAACAGCCACAGTGGGCTAGATTTTATAATTTTGGATTTTTTTTTTTGTTTAGAAATTAAGCATTAAAAACTTAGACATGAAAATTCTTAGTCTGAATTCTTTCAAGGCTGTGAAACACTATTTCTCCTGTCCAGGTTCTTAACAGGTAGTCTCCAGTCTCAAGAGATTCTGCATAGAGAAATCCTTTAAGTGCCCCATGGTCTGTCATGTTCAGAATGTGTATTTAGTTTCTTTGTAGCTCCTCTTGTCATGAAGGGACATCAGATTACTTTGGAGCTTTTAATAATTTTGCAGACTTTAGACGCTCTATAAGTTTACTGGCATTTCTGCTATAGCTCTTTCCCACAGCCTTTTGAACAGATGGACTTCTGCCAAAGCTGAAATTTTCTTGCAACATTTTTTTTGGAGTTTAACTTTTAAATGCCACCTTTCGGTATTTGCTGGTTTGTATTGCTCCCTATATGTCTATGAACAATTATCATGACCACATGGATCATCAGTGGTTTCAATTTGGAAACTATTTCCCTAGACAGCAGCTAGTAGCAGAGCTCGAGAGCCAACATGGCTACTCCATAAGTAATATTGTGTATTAGTGAACCTATTTGCTTCACAGCTCTGCACAGGGAGATTAGCATCCTTTCTGCATGTCATCTTTAAATAACATCTATATTCATCAAACAACTTCACCTTAGCAATTAAAAAATAAATAATTACTGAAGTCACTTCCCTCAAAAGATTTATGTTACCGCCCACTTGGAGAAGTGTTTCTTTTTGTTTCTTTAAAATCTGTTAGTGATTTCTTTATAGTGATTTCTTTATAGATGTAATTCTTCAAGACTGATTTGTCATGTTTGTCACAATGTCATATTCCTGCTGAAAAATGATTTTAAAACCCTGTATAAATTAGAAAAAAACATTGTTATGTACCAGAAAATATGTTTAGGTGCAATAAGTCAATTTAATACTTGTTTTGTTCATTCCTATGGTAAGCTAAATTTTAGAACTGATGGACAGATCACTTGCTGTCAAGGAAAGAAACATATGGTGTTTCTAGGTGAGAAAAAGATCTCATTTCTGAATACATAACAGAATATGATTCCACATAAACTTCAGAAATTATTTTATTTTGGAGATACTTTTCAAATCATAATGTATAGCTCACATAGAATGGCTGAGGTTGGAAGGAACCTCTGGAGGTCATCTGGTCCAGCCTTCCTGCTCAAGCAAGGCTGCCTAGGGTTGATTGCCTGGGACTCTGTCCAGGTGGCTTTTGAAGATCTCCAAGGACGGAGACTCCGCAGCCCCTCTGGGAAACCTGTGCCAGTGCTTGGTCACCCTCAGCCCCTTGGTTCACCCACAGTGAAAAAGTGTTTCTGTATGTTCAGGAGGTACCTCCTGTGTTTCTGCCTCTGGTCCTGTCAGTGGGCACCACTGGAAAGGGTCTGGCTCTGTCGTCTATGCACCATTCCCTTCAGATATCTATACACATTGATGAAATTTCCCCTGAGTATTCTCTTCTCCAGGATGAACTGTCCCAGCTCTCTCAGCCTTTCCTACTGGAAGAGGTGCTCCAGTCCCTTCATCATCTTCGTTGCCCTTCTCCAGGCTCTCTCCAGTATGTTCACATCCCTCTTGCAATGGACAACACAGAACTGGACTCAGCACTCCAGATGTGGCCTTACCAGTGTGGAGCAGAGGAGAAGGGTCACCTCCTTCCACCTGCTGGCAATACTTCTCCTAATGCAGCCCAGGATTTCATTAGCCTTTTTTGCAGCAAGGGCTCTACATAACATTTTTTTCCTTGCATTTGTTTTGTTAGAGACTTGTTCGTAGAAAGTTAACTTTTCTTCATCAGTTAAGACATTCCTTTTGCTATTGCTGTGCTTTTCTCAATGAAAATGTGATGGCAGTAATTTTTCTAAAAGCAACCAAAACAGAAGCTACTTCATTATTTAACCTGAAGGACGTAATTTTAGAGGATTTCCAAATAATACATCACCTTTAGTGCATCAGGTTTGTAGTTCAGCACAACTAGCAATTTCCCAGAACAGAATCCATGAAGGAATGATTATTGCATGGACATTGTAATGTTGCCTTGATGTTCATATAGCGCTTTCGAAATTTGTGCCGTGGTAGAACATGTTACATTGACCATGGAAGGATGTTGAAGAAGACAGAAATGGAGTAGCACACTCTTGGGTCTTCATATGGGTAGTGAACTTTTAGGGGCACAGTCGCATATTTTCACTCCTTTACGTGTGTTTTACAAATGCAAGTTGTTCTTTTGGTTGCAGTTCTATCAATTAGGACTGCCTGTCCTCAATTAAGACAAGGCGGCACAGAAAGTGAAGAGGTTACAAAATCATAGTGGACCAAGAGGACCATCAGTTCCCTCTGCGTTTCATCCATAGTCTCTATAGTCATGTTGTCATTGTCTGCAGGGAGGAGAGGTTACAAGGGAAGGATAGCCACCAAAACTTGTCTGTTTGGTATTTCCATAAATATTTCTAATGCAGGCAGGCAATATAAGTTAAAATTACAGATAGAATAGAATGATGCTAGAAACAGTGAAGACAGTCCCAGTAATGTTTGTTGACTCTTGTCTGTTAACCTGAAGCTGCATCTGTTTGGCAGCTGGGGAACCTAAAGCAACAGAGATTCTACTTGATATCTGTTAACCTTTAATGCTTTAGAGTCTACCTATAAGGGGGGGTCTTGTTTGAGAGAATTAGAGCAAGATATTCTGAGCTGCTGATAATTTGTATCTCCAGTGTCTTTCAAGCTTGTCTAAGTGAAGAATTTTGAAAATGGATGCCTAGGTGACTTGGCAGCATCACTCAGGAAGGCTTTGGGAGAGCTACCAACCTCACTTTAATCTATCAGTTCTGAGACCTGTGCTTTGTAATGACAAAATCGAAGACTCCATTCTTATCTGTCACTAGGTTTCAGCCATCTTTTCCTGTTCCAGTGTTGTCTATTATTTAACAATCACAATACAACACCTGGCAGATGGTATTTGTGTTTACGTTTTTGTTCTTCCCCTTCATCGCTGAGAGCAGTAAGAGCCTTAACACTTGTATGTCATTTGTTCTTCTATGAAGGCAGCTGATGTATGTTCTTTCCCCACTTAGATAAAGAGCAGTTTAATGAGATTTGAGTGCTGTTTCTGGTAAGAGGCCAGTGGCTGATTAGTGAACTAGCAGTATACTGACCTCTTCCTTTAACCTGCTTCATATTCGCTGCATGTTGACATACCAATGCAAAGCTTAGAGCCAAATATTTAGCCATGTTTTCATGATTCCACACCCAAATTTTCACTCCTAAGTACCTTTATGCACGCAGCAGGCTTACTGAATGTTATTAAATTTCCACAGTTTGTTACTGAAACTGAATATGTAGATGTAGATGCTAGCTGTGTGGAGAACCTATGCCTCACCTTCTAGAAATGATCTTTGTTTTTACATATTTTGAAGTATCTTTAAAAATGTTTCGATAATTAATTCCTTTAAAATTTTTTTCTGTAAGTGGCTGAGCATGACTTAAAAAAAAGAAAAAGCTTTTTGTTTGGATTTTTCTTCACATGGTGGACTGTACCTGTGCTGATATTTATTTTATTTGTAAGCTAAAATTTCAGAGGAATATCATCATCTTTAAAATTCCATTAAAATGAATTTTAGACCTGGCTTGCATCAAGTAATGGACAGCAAAGGGTTACAGCAGAATACATCTATAAAAATTCAGTACTAAATCAAACTATGCTGGAATGTAACAGTTGCTGCCTTCGTGAGTGTCAATGTTATTTGCTGATGCAGCTCAGTGCAGCTGAACCACCACAAGGGAGACATTTCAAGAGCTCGATGTTCAAGCATCTCTTGGATGAAATCCATAAAATAGCAGATATGAACTGAGTGATAAATCCTGTAGACATATATGCTGGTGCCGTGAAATGGTATCAGTAATCCTATCCACAGTCACAATTAAAAAGTATCACAGAGGAAGTCAACCAGTATTTTTCCTTTTAATAAAAAAACTAATAAAGAAAGCAACAAAGTACAGAGATTATAGAAATTTTTATATAACAATGATGTTCTATTTAATTGTTCTATTGATATTTCATAATGGTGAAATATATGACTGCTTTTGTCCCTGTAAAAGCTGAAACACAAAAAATATGTCAATAAAGGCCAGCCCCTTAGACTTTTTATGCACAAAGAGGCAAGCATGACAAATTCTGCATACATCCACTAACGTTCTGGCATTCTTAAATTCCATAGGAGTGTCTAACAGCTGTTTGTATATACTTGAACATCTCAAGGCAGCTTATGACACTATATATTGAAGACTCCTAACACATTAAAATCTAGGGAAGACTTCCAAGCTTAACCAACTAGAAAGTTTGAGCATGCTTTTTTGCAAGACCATGAAACAAAAACATAATTGAGGACACGGTTTTCAGGACTGGGCATAATAATGAACAAGTAATTCATAATTTCATGACCACTGTTACCAGGCTGTTACAGGAGCACATCCATCCTGAACCCTCTGTGGCCCTCTTGGTCTCTCCCAGGACTGCTGAGGTTGCTCTGACAGCTGTCTTCTTTGACAGGGTACTTCCCAATGATCATATCTGAGGATGTGAAAGTAATTTTGCCAAAAAATAAATAGGTAGTATGCAAATTAAAACAAAGAATAGAATCTTTAATTACATATATGTAAATAGTAATTAGATTGCATTACAAATAATGAAATCCTAAATCACACGCTGATAAATTACAAAGAGCAAGTAGTTATTAGGTGTGCATGAAGAGCTTTCAAATTGTCTCCATCGTGATCTGTTAGCATGTTTCTGTATTATCCCCGATAACCTACAAATTATGGGCAGCCATTATTTAGGCAGGAGAAATACAGTTCCTTTCACATGGAGTATTTAATGATTGAGAACAGAAAGACATTATTTTCATACTCTTTGCATCTCATTCAACTTTATTTTCCAAGCGATTCCATTGATTTCACACTTGTTTTAATGTGAATTTGACTGAACTAAATTTGGCCCTTCATTTTTAAGTCAGAATTTTGGTTTAGTTCCTCTAGTGGGCTGGTGTCCCTTAGCGTGCATTCAGAGCAGCACTAGACATCTCGGTGCTTACATTTTCCTGTATGTATCATTTTAAAAGCAGTGATAGCAGCACTGCCATTGTAGTGTGGACAGTGTTCCTGGTGAAGAGTGCAAGAAAATTTCTAACTTATTTTTGAATGTGTGTTTTGACTTGTTTTCCAGTCCCCCAGTCAAAGGGTAATGTCTGTTGTGTGATAGATGCAGGAATATTTCAATGTCTGTGTGTAGAGATTTTAAATTGTATGCACAGTGCAGGACTGTGTCTTCACTACAGTTTTGTGAAGTTACTTCTTCCCATGAAATGCAGAGAGATGAGTGGGTTTTGCAGTTGGCTGCTGGTGCATAGGACTATTTTATGTGCCAGACTTCCTTGGAGAATCCCTGGGAATGGATTTACTTCCTCCAGTTGGAGCATGAGATCTTGTGGAAGAGGCATTTTGGTTTGTGGGAGGAAATCTTAAGGAGTTCTTTCCCTTTGCTACAGTTTTGACCCATTGCACAGAATTTTGTGTAGCTGGGGAAGAGCATGGGCCTTTTTCTACACTATATCCCAGAAAGAATCAAGGCTCCAACTTGCCAAGTGAAAATGAAGTTGGCTTTGTTAAAGCTGTTGGAAGAATGTTGGAGGAGGGTAAATGGTCAAGATAAAGACATATTTGAAATTCATTTGGGAGTGGACAGTGTAAAAACTGCAAAACCCCTACATCAAGACTATTTGGTGCAGTCAGTGCAAGATCTTTAAAAATTAGTTTAAGAATTTGAGTTTTACTAGTATTTTCATGCTTTGCTGTATTAATGATGAAATTCACAGTAAAACACTTAAATACATGTAGGCCAACAGTTGTTAACTTGACTTAATAATAGTTTTTGTAAAATCTGATTAATTTTTAATTTGTAACACACCTACATTTCACAGGGATAATCACATAATCCAGATAATCTGGAGATAATCTGTTGATGACCCTAACACAGACTGCACTTTTATATTCTGTACTCCTGTCCATTCATGAAGCTATTTTTAACAACATGATTAAGAAAACAGTCTTTACTATAAATAAAAAGGCACAGCTCCCTATCCTAGTTGTAAAAAAATAGATTTATACTGATAAAAAATTAATGAAATAAAGGCTGATAGTTGCCCATCAAGAAGGCCAGATGACAGCAACATAACTGTATTGATGCCTTTTATTTATAATGGAGCCCCTTGTCCCATTTCATCAGTTGAAGAATGCCATACTTCTGCAGAGTATTTTTTTCCTGCTTACTGGTTCTTTTACTTTTTGTGTGGATGAAGAGAATATTTGGCCACAGGATAAGAAATAGCTTCATTTTTTAAAGATTAACCCATTTTAGACCAACACATAAGCCTAATTTTTTTGATACCTTTTATCTCCTAAGAAGAAAATTACTTTCATTTACTTTTTAAAATTAACTGTTTAGACAGTATTTAGAGACATGATAACACATTCAGAATAGTAAAGAAAGTGAAGAACCACCATTTTGTTAATATAAGACATTTCTATTGTTTTACTGCTAAAGATATTACAATTAAATAACTAATTTATCTTGTTAAGCAGTCTGCTATTTTCCTACTAGTTGTAATAATATCTAAGCTGTCTCATCAAATCTGACAGATTGATTCTGTGGTTTATTTCTTGGATAAACAGTTAACTTTTTTTTTTTCCCCCAAAACATTCTTCTAACAGGTACCTGAAACACTTAAAACAATATTTAGATCTGCAAATGTCTAGACATATTTGGGAAATTAATATTATGGAAAACAAAAAAGCAGGATGCAGTTTACCTGAATTCTGGGATGATTTTGTGACATAAGGTGATGTATCATTCCAGTTACTGATTTTAGGGTAGAAAATTGCGGTGCTGATAACATAATGAAGTGCTAGCTGAAATTCTATATGCTGACGAGAGCAAATTTTTTTCTAATTTACAGCTATCTGGTAATTAATGTGTCAAACAAAGCAGGTCTGTGTACTAAAATGACTGTTTAATTATTAAGATAATGTAGCACCAGCTTCAGAAGTTTGTCTGGAACATGAGCATGAAAGAACAGTTTTAGACAAATTGCTTTTTTTTTTTTTCAGTTACTTTGCTTGAAAAGTTTGCATTGGCTCTGTGTTAAAGGATTAATTGAAGCTTTGGGGCCATCAAAGATGAGCTGATGAGGTTTTGAATGGAGTCAAAGTGAAAATTTTGAAGTTATAACCCATTCAATTCTGGAAAGTTCCATCTGAAAAGAAATTATTGGGAATAAATTAGACAGACCGTGAAGACAGAGTACACAATTACCAAGACTCAACAGAACAAAAACATACGTATTTGCTTTACTGTCAGAATGAGCCACCAGGGGCTGACTAAAGTTACACGTACAGTTAATTGCCTAAAAAATTGTTTCAGTTTCTTTACTTTTGTTCCATACCCATTTGCTCTTTTTCTTCCTCCTCCACATATACTCTGTCTTCTCCCTGCCTTTGGAACTTCAAGATGCCAATTCTGAGCCAGCCCGTATGCAGCAAAATACTGGGGAAAGCATCCTCCAAGAGTTCCCAAAATATCTGAACCCTGTGATGTCCAAAAAAATCATGAACGGTAGTGCTGAAGAACAGAAAAAGGTCTGATTTGTGAAAGGAAAGGAAGAACCAGTTCAAATGGTGGGTATTTGGGAGGCTGGCTTCTAATAGTAAAGATATCTCTTTACAATAACCAGAATAGCAAATCCATATTTTACTTCCTTACTGCTGACACACCCAGGCTAACAAAATTGTTTCTCAGGGGATGTCATCAAACAATGACACAATGATTATATATCAGGTTACCAGACAGTGTGAATTTTTTCTTCCTCTTCATGTGCATATGCTTGCATTACACAAGATGAGCAGAAAAGAAACACTTTTACTTTGCAGCCTTCAGTCCATTCTCATCACTAAATTGCCTTGGTTGACTCTGTTAGTAAATCATAGAACCTGTTTGGGTTTATGAGCTTTCCATTTGCCAGAGCACCTTGAGTGTTTACAAAACACCTAACTCCTATCTATTCCAAAGAGTAAAGAAAAATACAGCCTAGCCCTTGCTCTAGCATTTTATCTCATTAGTCAAGCAAATCTGGTTCATGGTGGGTGAATGTGACTCTGACCTCAGCAATTGTTCTGGCATGGACTTCCTGTGCTCTTTTGAGAGATGAGTGAAGACTCAGGGAAGACCAAATTCATAAAGCTCCAGTGTGTTACGCCCACTCTAATGAAATGCTGCATAAGTGTCTCCACTGTACTTTATCATGCCAGCTAGCCCCCTGCTTTAAGAATTCTCTGCTTGATGGACAAGGATCTGTGCAACCGAGTGAGGGAGGAGGCAAAACGAGAGGATCAATCATTTGAGATGTAAAGTTGCCTTCAGAAACTTCTTGGAAGCTAATTTCATTCTAGAGACCCTGCAAAATATGTCTATACTCATAGCACAGTGGAAGCCAGCTTGCTCAGTTGGTTCCAGAATTACCAGCCTCTGTTCATTTATTTTCTCTCTGTTAGTCTCTTTCCCAGCAAAAATATTTGAAAGAGTAGAAGAGCCAGTGAAGGGTAACAAAGCTACTGCAGTGACAGGGTGTCTGTTTCTACTATCATTTTAGGACTTTCACAGTGATGTAAGGCATCTCAACTTCCACTCTGCCTTGAGGAGTATGGAGGTGTGTTAAAAAAACCATTTGTTCAGACAGTTCCCTAGCCTGTCACCACTCCCATTTCACTCCACATTATATCCGGTGCTCCAGCAGCTCACTCCTTTACATTGAGCTGGAAGCTTATGTAATAAAAAGGAGCAAGTGAAAATAGCCACTACATCATTTTCAGCGTTTCATTTTCATCATGGCAGATGTAACACCATTATCTCCTTCCTGTTGCAGGACGATATTTGTTTAGATATGGGTGGATGTTGCCAATGATAAGGGACGTGCTAGGACAAGACAGATCTCCAGAAGCCAGGGTAAGTCCTGGTATGGAAGTGAAGAAACTTCAACCTTTCCAAGAACTTGTGCAGAAGCTGTGGTACAAGACTGAAGGTCAGAAAGCTACAAAGCTCATGTGCAAAACAGGCTTCGAGCAAGACAGAAGGAGACACCAGCGCTGATGAAAAAGGATGCAAAAGATTAGCAATACCCAAGGGACACACAGTGATGGGGAGAACAGTGTTTGGCTTGTGGCTAGCATTTTGTTTCTCTTCAGTGAAGTCTTCGTTTTTAGGTCTTATGTAGTAGGTGTGGCTAGGCTGCTAGTTGCCTAGGAAGAGTTTTAATATTATGTTAATTTAAAAATCAATTTTCAGGAATGGTACATCCTGACACAACTTTGAAATGGTAGATGGAATCTGACAAACACTTCAAAAAAAAAGAATTATAAAGTTAGCATTTTTTCTGCGGATGTGGAAAGTGTAGTTGGTGGCAATGGGGAAATATGTTCACTCAAGATTCATACAGAAAAGTTGATCTTTGTATAAAACATGAACAGTATGGATGAATTTCTGGAATGGGGACACTGAAGAAATCTTCCCTGCCATATAAAAGAAGACAGGTTAGAAGGAGCCTGTGGTGGCTTGCCTGTAGTGAGCAGAGAGGCTTCCCTGGAGAAACTATGCTCTTGTGCCCTGAAATTACCAGTTGGAAGGTGGGAAAATCCATGAGGATGCCACAGCAACTGATACCACACAGGTTTTTCCTTTGCTGAATGGAAAAACTTACCTGTACTTTGTTGTGAGAATAACTTCTCACATACCCACGTATACTTAACCCATTTTTCACTCAGAATTAATGACCTGTGTGCACCTTGGAGTTAGACCTGCCACTACAGTCATCAGCCACTATGTGTGTTGGAACATATAGACTGTAACATGTTTTCATTGTATCCTTTTCCGTTGTTTTCTTAAAATAAAAATTTAAATATTTCCACTTAATGCATTGACAAAACTGTGTGCTGCAGGAATAAAACAAAATTTACTATTTTTAGCATCTCATAAAAAAGTATTAGATATCAAATGCCAGCTTGAGGGAAATGTCTGTATTTAGTTTTTAAGGTGAGTGTGTAACTCCTGGATTTATGCACTTGAGCTGAGTTTTGTTTTTTTAAGCCATTGCTTAAATTTACCATACTCTGCAGAATTTCTGTGAATGCATCACATATTCTGCTGTTTCTCTTAATAGACTACCTAGATTTTCCAAAGAAATGTAGTAATTTGTAATCCTTATAGTCCATGAGTTCAGCACGTTCCAAAGTACAAATACATAACAGCACATGAATATTCACACCTACCATCAGAGCCACGGTACATCACTGTGACATTAATACCAAACAGAAGGGACTTCCCACTGGAAAGCTGGTGCAAGTAGGCTTAGGCAGACTGTTCACCTATCCAATCATTTGCTGTCATGTGTGTCAGGCAAAACCGGCACAGCAACTTGTTAACAGGCATAATGTCACTGCAACATATCACTACAACTGTAACTACCAAAGCACGTATGTACACCAGATTGTAGGAAATACAGAACACAGACATGTTAGGAACAAAATTCTTGGCCAACACAGTTCATCTTAAACTCACATGTTTAAGTACCAAATAATAGTTATAAATACCTCATACAAGCCTCTTACCTCTTTAAATATCAAACACTTTTACAATGATTTTTTTCAACACTACTGAAGGGAAACTGGCAGAGATATATATTTAAGTTGAACTCTACAAAGTGGCACAAATCAGTGTCATCACAGATAGAAATAGTCCTGTTCTTCCTGTACTTCAAGAAGTTTGTGTTATGGATGTACTTCTCTGGCTGTGCTGGTGAGGTGGCACCACTACATGGCATAAGGGAGGGGACAAGAGTCCTGCTAGTCTCTCTTGACTGCCAGCAAAGACACAGTTAAATAACGTTAGAGAAGAGTTGTGTTTTTGAAGGTTTCTTCCTACACATTCAAGCTCTAACTCTGAACTAATTAGGTAAAGCAGAATAAAATAGTGTTAAAATATAGCATGCCAAAAAGAAAAGCATTTAACTTCTATGCAGTTGGTTTCTGTAGCAGGCTGAGGGATATCAAATTTATGTTTCTGCTAAATGTGGAAACAATACTTTATCTGTTAAGCCCATCAGTGCCAATTGTCACAGTCCTGTAAGATGGGTTGAACTGCTGAGGATCCAGCTGCTGCTAGAGTCCAACATGAGGGGATGTAACAATGAACACTTGAGACCCCATTCTGCAGTCTGTTGCCTGTCTCTGTTCCTGTCCTGGCTTGGTCCTGGCTTGATCCTAGCTTTCTTCAGTCTGACTTTCATGCCCTGCTGTTCACTCAAAGGGCATTTTCCAAAAGTGGTGAATCAGCACCCTAAACTGTCAGAACTCTGTTTTTCTCCTTCATTGCTGCTTCTTTTTCTTTTTTTTTTTTTCCTTTACCTTTCTGCAGGTAAAAACATGTTGTAACAAACTTGTGGCTCTGTAGAATTTACTGTATTCTTTTTTACCAAAATTAACTTCTGGTTATTCAGTTGGCTCTGGCTTTTAAACAAATAAAACACATTGTTCTATGTTTAGATGACTAAAATGATGTTTCAGTTATTTATTAATGATAGGCAGAGCAAGCCAGTCCAACAAAGCTTCCTCTTGACAAGAAAAGCTTTCTCCTTCTGTATGAATAATGCAAATTGGAGAAATAGCACCGCTCCTGCATTTTATGCGTAGGCAGATAATGTCCTATCCTTCAGCAAATGCATTAGACAAACACGAACACTTTGGGGAAACAGCCATCTCCCAGAATAGAACAGTGTGTTCCTGCCATAGGAGAAAAAACTTTCCACGTAAGTTTCAGTATTATCAACTTTGTGTTTTAATGTTTTGATGTGCAGCTGCTTTGGGTGTTCTGCACTTGCAATCATAAGTGGTGCTGCTGCAGCAGGAGGTGTTACAAATGAATGTCCTCCTTACTGTCAGAAGAAACACCTGGCTCCACAAGGCTTGTGACATTCCCAGCAGGTAGTAAAACAAGGTGATGCTTGATCCTGTCGAAGCAATGGAATAAAGCTGCAGGGGGGTACATAATGTCCCGCAAATATGTGCTTAGTACCAGCACATAGTTTATTTACTGATGGTAATCTTCCCAGCAGGTCCTTAGAAATTGTGGCAATGTTCTCTGGAAAGAGTCAACTTACACCCACTTTTACTGAAGAAAGTTACTCTGATTTGCAGGCTTTGAATACCCAGAGGTTCTCAGACTCTTCAAGGGCTTAGATGAGGAAGTCTCCCCTGCCTCAGCCACCTCAGCATATACCAGTTCCCAGAAAAAAACTTGTTAGGCTGCTATTAAAGCCATGGATTTTAATACATATTCCTAAAGAAATAACAGAAAAAAATGTCCGTAAGCCTCAAAATATAAAGTCTCTAAAGCAGAGAGAGAGTTTCATGACAAGCATTCATAGAATCATAGAATTACAGAGCGGTTTGGGTTGGAAAGGACCTTAAAGATCATCGAGTTCCAAACCCCCTGCCATCGGCAGGGACACCTCCCACTAGCCCAGGTTGCTCAAAGCCTCATCCAGCCTGGCCTTGAACACCTCCAGGGATGGGGCATCCGCAACTTCCCTGGGCAACCTGTGCCAATGCCTCACCACCCTCACAGTGAAAAATTTCTTCCTAATGTCTAGTCTAAATCTGACCTCTTTCAGTTTAAATCCATTACCCCTCACCTGTCGCTACATGCCCTTGTAAAAACTCCCTGCCCATCTCTCCTGTGGGCCCCCTTCAGGTACTGGAAGGCCGCTTTAAGGTCTCACCAGACCCTTCTCTTCTCCAGGCTGAACTACCCCAACTCTCTCATCTGTCCTCATAGGGGAGGTGCTCCAGCCCTGTGGCCATCTTCCTGGCCCTCCTCGACCCGCTCCAACAGCTCAACGTCCTTCTTGCACTGGGGGGGCCCAGAACTGGATGCAGTACTCCAGGTGGGGTCTCATGAAAGCAGAGTAGACAGGCTCGAAAGACAGGGAGTGTTTGCAGTCATTTCTTAGCAGTTTCAGTAAGATCAAATAAGTCCGTTTTGCTTATTTACCTCAAGAGTTTTTTTGCTGCTTTGATCAAGGTGGTTAGGACAGCATTCTTTTTTGTTTAAATGTATGATTGGAACAGTTAATTCCGCTCGCTGATGATCACATGCACAGCTTTCTCTCTTCTGGAGGGACCTCTGTTCCAGATCAGTAATTATTTGCCCACTCTTTTCCAGGAGGATGTAGTTTCAGAATATTTATCTGACATGAGAGGCTGAGAAGGCCAAACAAGTGTACTTAGACTCACAGGATAAAAGATTGAATTCCAGTTTCTATCTGAAGCTCTTTAAGTCTTCTTCCATTTGTGTCCCTACCAATTCATTTATGAATCACATTAGTCCCTGTGCAGGACAGATACCAGCTTGCTGGAATCAAGCAGGGACTAATATAAACCCAAATACTGTCACTTCCTTGAGGCAGTAGCATCTTAAGAACATTAGATAAGCCACTTACGGCAGTAAGGAAGTTCATCAGCCATCCAGGGAACAAGACACTAGCCTTCTGTGCCAAGGATCAGTGATGATGGCTTAGCCTGCAGTACTGCTGTCACTATGGCAAGTATCACCAAAGCACCAGTTGCCCCAAGTGACAGATCTGATGGTGGTAGTGTCATTGAGAGTTGCATGTCTTCATGTGTATTCTGTGTGTGAAAGTTTTAATAGACATTGAGTATTCACAAAAAAAAGAGGGGGAGGAAAGTAGGTGAGCGTGATTCTGAATTGTGCGTGTACTGGCTGCAAGACATTTTGCCAAGAAGTAAAATCTAAAGGAGACTCTTCAGTTTTTTGAGACATCCTTTGTACTCATTTCTTTACCGTTGGTGCTGGTGCGTATTGTGAAAAGACAGTGATTTAAACAGTGTAAAAGAACTAACTGTAACAATTTAAATCAGAAGGCCAAAAAGTTTAATTTTGTGTATTGGGTTTTAATTTTGCTTTACTTTTGTAGCTTTTCTGTTCTTCAAAGGATCATTATCACCTCATTTATGCACCAAAACATACTTTCAAATAAATATGCTATTTGTCTTGTCAGTACCTTTATATGTTCTGCTTCTTATTTAATGAGATTCTTATTTTTTACATTTTGATGTAAAATATACCAAAGATGTTTCTGCTGCATAATTATTATTTGTAATTCTTAAGATGGTGTTGTCCATAAAAGTATTTAAACTGGTGAACTCTTTTATGGGGGATATATAAGTGATTTTTATGTATTTTGTATTAAAATTGCTTGGTTTATTAAAGTATGTATTGACTACAGATAAAGAAATGATGATGTATTTTTGTGATTGACACTTATGGTTTTTTTTAGTAATTGTGAATAACTTAGTTTTAAAGAAGCAATGGATCTTCCACATGATGAGGCCCCCTTCAGGTACTGGAA
>VZTO01018468.1:4791-32621 GCA_013400615.1 Syrrhaptes paradoxus | reverse complement strand
TTAATGATTCTATGATTGATTGATTCTATGGGAGTGAAGAAAGGAAGGGGATGTAGGAAAGAAAGTAATAAAGAGAAATGGAGAATTTGCAAAATTATAAATGATGTAAAGCTCAAGGAATGCTGGAAGATGATGCCTTAACAGAAGAACAGGATTTGGTAAAATAATGCATTTATGTTGAACTGTTCTTTTGCAGCTAAAGGCTATCTGAGAAGTCAAAATGGGGAGGGACATCTGTGTTTGAAAAAGTAAAAGCTGTTTAGGTTTTTTTTCTATCTCTTTCTGTGGCGTTGCCCGCCAAAGAATCCAGCTTTATTACTTTTCTGAAGTATGTCTTTCTTTGGATTATAAAGTCTTGAGACTCTTGGGACTCTAGAAAAGGGAATGCTTTCAATCTCCAGTATTCTAAAATATTACCTGAGCAACAAATTGTCCCCAAGTACACAAATCTGTGTATACTTGCATCTGCCTTGCCCGCCCTCAGGTGACTCACTGTACTTCTCCTCTGTTTTTACCCCTTGCAAATCCATAACAAAGTTGGTAGTGTTTATATCTCACAGCTGCTTGTTCTGTTTCTCTCTCAGCAATAAATCAGGTAGCCAATCTAGAAAAAACCTTCTTCCTTGCCGCCTTTTCCTCTCTGTCTCCCTTGGCAAGGAACTGTTTCTAGTTTTTTTTCCTTGATCCCTAGACAGCCTCCCTGTTTGCCACTTCTCTGTCAGCAAAGAAACATGCAGTCTCTTTTATCTTGTTTGCCTTTTATCTGTTCTCAGTTCTCTAAGTTATGACCTAGAAGAAAAAGCAGGCATCACCTAAATTCACGTTTAGGTGAAAGATCAGACGTTACCTGTGCTAGCAGTCCATCTTTGATACGCACTCACATGACAATACACAGGTACAGCCTTCAGTGCCGTTGCTGGGAGAGAAGTTGTTATAGGAACTTCTTCCCTGGAAGAGCGATGGTTCCTTCATTTGGTAACAATCATTTGAAAAACAAACTAAAATCTTTAGTGATTAAAAACTACTGCCTGGGGTACTTCTCATATACATCTCTAAGCTCCTGAATGTGACCCTGACAAACAGAGTAGTATTCTGTTTTACATAGCACAACTATGTAAAGGGATGCAGTTAATTAAAAGTATTTTCATGTAGTAATGGATCTGCATTGAAAGGACTCAGTCCTGTGATGTGCTGCAAACATTAGTAAGCTTCTGTGAAAAGATAATATATCGCACTTGAAGGATTTTAAATGCCTCCCGTGCCCTTTAATTTTAGCAAATAATTTAGTGTCACTAACCTGCTATGACTGCAGTATGCAAAGAACTGAGAGTGGAAGCAGTGAAAAAGCATCAAAACAGGAAATTAAGTTATTTAGAGCAAAGCCATTTCATTAAATAAAACAGGGAAAATATTATTTGGGAGACTTTCTTGCAAACAAAAATTAGGAATGCTGCATTGTTTTGTCAGCTCAAAGATGCACAGAATCATCCAACAGAAGTTACATTGTCTTTCATCAATTTTAATGCAGCTTCTAGCTGTAAAACTCTGCCAGCATACAGATGAAGATATCTGGGCATATTGGTATGCTAAATCATAAACTCTCTATTCCCATTCCGCATCATTTGGTGAGACTTACGGTTCCAGAACAACTTGCAGAAAGTGAACAACTTGTGAAATTTGTTGCTGTCTGAATACTCTGATAAAGTTGTTCCTTGCCTGTTTGCAATCAGTTAATAAATGTCCTAGTAGTTGTGGTTGGAAGATATTGCTGAAAATAGCACTTGTCAATTATTGATTGTTTTGGACCAGTTCTATCAGTTAAGTAACTATCAGTAAAGAATGAACACACACTGACCTGCATTTTTTTGTTTTGTTTTTCAACTTTAACCTTTTTAGAAACTTCATGAAAAATTACAATAATGTAGTATGCTGCTTATTTTAATAGAAAAATAGAAAAAATACTCTTAATTATGGAGCTAAAGGCTTGTGTTATTAACATTGCCTCAGATAACAATTTCAACCCAAAAGTCTCCTGGCAAATTTTACCTTCCCTAATTAGGAATTATCTGATAAAAACAAAAGAAGACTGTAGTCACTGGACCTCTGCAGATTGTTGCAAAATTTGCATCATGTGATGAGTCACCTGATGCAAATACATATCTGGTATGAATCTAAAAATATGGATTTTGCATTCTTAATGTCACTGTTATCAATATATGGACCACTTGCTTTTTGTGAAGGACCTGTCAAGATAATGTGGACTATCTTTGATTCTTTCCTTCATTCTACTTGTGCTGGTCATCTTGAGCTCTACTACTAACTAAAGAAAATCATTATATCACATTCTTAAAATACATATTTACTCTTAAGTGTTTTTGATCTAAAGCCCACTGACTTCAACTAATTTGAGGTCAGGTTAAAATGTGTAAAGTATTTATTTATCTTTTGAATTAGCCTTAAATCAGGGTCTGTGTTTTAGGTCATAGTTCCCCAATTAGCACTCAATAAATTTGAACAGTGATAACCTCCTGTGAGACATTTATTTGAAATCTTCATATTGACTTCTCTTTGTTAATCTATACTATCAGTGTGTTTAAGTCCTGTTCTTTTCTCTACCTGACTTGTAAAATAAGAATCTGGTCTTGCCAAAAATACGATCAGGTTTTTGTGAAGAGGCAAACACACACTGACTGAGCAGTCTAGCTAGGTTGCTGTGTCATCACATACGTGTTCTGACAGTCATCTTCTGAATTCAGTTGACTTCAGTGAGAAATTTGAGCAATAATGGACATTTATGGTTTTGGAAGTTGAGGAAAAAATGCCGAGAGATTTGAAGCCCTAAGAAAGCAAGAGTGGACAGTGTATAGATCTGTAAATGGACTGTGTATCATAGCATTTTTGAAAGACTTCGATACAGAAAAGCTGCCTGTTAAATCATACCCATCACTTAACAGATTTCTTTTTCTCCTGCTTTTTTTTCATACCGTAGGTGTTACTATCAGCTAACTCTGTGCCAATGGAAAGTGTTTATCTGAACTAATGAATGTGAAGAACGATAATTTTAATTTAGCCTAAAGGCACCTAATGACCAAATTATCAGTATACAAATGCAGCTTGTATGGTTCTTGTGAAAAAGCAAACAAACAAAAACCCCAACAAGCCCCCTACTCTACCCCACCCCCCTTAAAAAACCAAAAGCCCCCAGCAACTACTATTGCTTATTGCTGATTTAGGCTCTGGATTTGGTGTTGTCCAACGTCTTTTTTTCTTCAGTTCAGGAACCAATGTACAAGCTGCTGTCTGCCAGTGAACTCAGTACTAATTGAAAGTTCTTTTTTCTTTGGTTGATTTATTTAACTGGGCAATGAGGGTAAGTCACAAAAGTAAAATTAATCCTTTGAATGTGTGCTGTCTCTAAGGAAGGAAAAGATTTTTAACATAAAGACCACATATGTCCATCTACGATGTCATGTTGGGTTCATTAATTTGACTAGTCTGTAACTTAAATGAGTGACTGGGAACACATTATCTCAACAGATCATGTGTTCTGTTTTATTATGTCAATGCTAACGGTTCAAAGACCAAAGGTCAAAAAGTTCAGTCTTCATCCAAGTCAATAGCAGGTTTTCTGGGTGCTTCCACATTTTACAGTGTTACTTAAAGCGCTTCTCTCGCGTGACGGTGCTGAAACCTCACCAGTCCCTTTAGGTTTTCACATTGGTGTACAGGCATGGGAGCCTGCACAGTTCCAGTTTCATCTCGGCCATAGCTCATCCAGTCAGCCTTCCAGCAACCGTGGGCTTTGAACTTCAGGCTTGGCATGCTGTTTTCTCCATCGAAAGTGCCCTTGCATTACTAGAGATGGATGTATCTCAGTCACTAGTGGAAATGGGACTTTGCTTAGATGGTTAAAGTAGTTTTGATGTGACAATATTGCAGTTGGTCTGAGTCTGATGTATTTTGGAAGGGAACCATAAGGCCAAACCACAGACCCTTGTAGACCATTGTAATGCTTAATTGAAACAGGCTGTGAGTCTACTGTTCTGTTAAAGCATATCACTGCTAGGCTGCTGTTTCAACAATAATGAGTTAAATGAGGTCTGTCAGCAAATTGTACATGTCAAGTCTCTATCCTTCTTTACCAGGTCCCTGTACAGAATTTGGTCTCTTTTTCAGTAGCTCAGCTTTGTTGTTCTTATTAAAAATAATAATTTGTTTCCCTTTGTCTTAAAAGCTTCCTGAAATATTAGATTAAGTAGTGTACTGTGCCTGAAAGAAAGAGTAAGCCAATATACCCCCAAGTCCTAGAAGAATGCTCTAGTTTTCACATTTTGCTGTGTTCTTTGTGGACATGTTCTTCCTCTGTTCATACTGGAGGTGTTTATTGTGCTTGGGGAGAAAAAATAGGATCTGTTGGTAAAGGCATCATGATTTATGTCAGTGGGTAGCATTTGGACAAGCATGAGTCTTTATTTTTAAGTTAGCTTTGAACCAAATGTTGCCTGCTGCAGATTTTAAAATGGTAAAATGATAGTTTTCCTTCAGTGAATCTGCCGATCGTGGCTGGTAATGTCACGAGTGACTTGTATCTGCTTTTCTGCCATTTAGCTTTCTTTGAAAATATAGTTAGACTGTGGTTTTTAAACTGGAGCTCAACACATTTGCTAGTTTGTCAGTGAAAGTTAGTGGTAGGGTGGGCAGAAGGGTGGTCAAAGACCAGTTTTGAAAGCAGATTGTCTCTTCATTTTGTTGGAAGGCTAAGAATATCAGCACAAGAGCTTGCTTCTACCTTAACCATTCTAGCATGCTATATGTGCAAATTGCTAGCCCCTAAAGAGTTAAGAGTGTTTGTTTCACAGGAAATTGGAAGAAATTTATGTGCGCAAGTGAAACTGAAAGGTCGAATGTGTGACTCATATCCATTGACAGATGGAATGAGCATAACATAAGAAGACAGTGACTAGAAAACAAGCAGGTTGTGTGAAAGTATTTTTAGAGACTAATTTCTACCCAGCTGTGTCTTCTATGAATGGAAGAAGTTTGTCAAAGTTACCTAGAAGTTGCCTAATAGCTACCTAGTGAAAATTAATTACATCGATGTGGTTTAAATGGATATTTCATCCCTTGTGATGAAAACAGAGTTAACAGTTTGTAAGAGCTCTACCTGTGATTTAAAAAAAAAAAAGTGTAGGAAAGCAAGAATGAAGGGAACATATAAGTTCCTATTAGTGCTCCTAAACTTTTACATACCCACTTTACCTCAGTTCCCCTGTTGACTCCCACTTCTGTGCTCTCTTCCCCTCTCAACCTATCTCCGGCTTAAAATATCAGACATACCCAACTTGCTTGTTATATAATAATGACTCATACTTTCATTGGCTTAAACTTTACCCAATCTTTCCTTCATGTCTTTTCATGTTCTTTATATTGAAATTTAGCCTTTTCAGTCTGGGGTACTACATTGTGGTTTTTTAGTAACTTGTGAAACCTGAAAAAATTATGCTGAAACTAAGCATATAAAATTTATTTAGGAATACGAGGATAAAGAGTTAGCAATATTTTATATGATACATTCATTTTGCTGGACAAGCAAAGCAGCAAAGATCTATAGAAACACGTAATGCTGTATAGTATTCAATAATCATAGAGTCTTCAGCAAAATTTGACCCAATATATATAGATACAAGCCACACAGTAAAGTATACACGTCCTTACTTGCCCATTGCCTGGAAGAGCAACTTGGGCATATAATGCAGTATTATCTATATTTATAGTTTGTCTTGTGTGTTTTGTAGACTGTGGGTTAAGTTCAAACTTAACAATTGAAATTTCTTCTATTCTTGCCCTAAGGTACTCTTATGGTCAGATGATCACAATCAAAACCCATGATGTGTACATGAAAAATTCCATATTCCCTTAATGAGTGAAAACATGGCAGAAGGTGATGTGCTACTTTCTGGGCCCCTGCTCCCATCAGGTGGAAGAATGGGGGACAGAACTCCTAACTCTGTGAACCCCACAAGAATTTTGGGAGATAGTGGAGGGGCTTTTTGCCCAGTTTTTGGAGCTCACTTTCCCTCACCACAAGCTGTTGGGTTTATTTTCTCTATTTTCTTTAATTTAAAGAAATAGAAATATCCACTTCCTAGGCTATTGAATGCTTTTCCTTGCATCCTGACTATGAGTTGGGCTCCAGCTCGCAGACCTCCTGCTCTGTAGCCAGGTGGAAAAGTACAAATACCATTCACTGTAAGCTGATTAATTCTGTTAAAGAGCAGGAGATGTTAAAGAGGAGAGAGAACCATTCATTTACCCCAAACTGTGGTGTTTCAGCAATGTCAAAAGTCTGGATTTCTTTTTCAGTTATGTTTTGTTCTGGGATTTCTATAGATTATGTGTTGTTTACAAGTCTCTCACATGAGCCAGCAGGAAAAGTGTAGCCTGCTAGAAAGAGGAAAATGTCTGATGTTCTCTTTTACAAGAAATGAAATCTGCAGTAAGCTAAATCTACGAATTTACTGGTGTGCTAAGTCACTGAGTAACAGTGTAAGTGGGGATATGGATAAATCCTTCTGTTACTGTGGCATGTTGCTGCAATTAATATTTTCACTACACAGTTCTGTTGGAAGACAGGATCTATACAGGTGAAGAGCATAACTTGTTCATTAGAGTGGGCATCAGGGAGCAACAGTAAAAATGCATGTATTGCAAGAGCAGGATACCTTTTTGGAAGCATGCATATGCATATAGTGTATCCCATTGTCTATAATCCTTTCTCATCCCGCACATATGCTATTAGTCTACTCCTCTTCCTGGAGCTAATCCAAATACTAGCAGCATCATTTCCTGCTTAGAATGGAAGACCAAGGGGAGGGGGGAAAAAAGTCTTTTGCAAATAATCTTCTAACATTCCTGCAGGAGTTGTGTAGTAGTGAATGCCTTTGATATGGAAAATAAAGTATTGAATGATAAAAATTAAATGATGGAACTCATGGGGCAAGTTTTATAATTCTATCTCTGGTGGAAATATGATAGCAAGTATGTGAATGAAAATGTCTCTTTTCAAGTACTGCTGATCATTGTCTCTCTTTGTTTCAAATTATTATTCTCCCAGCACTAAAAAAAAGAAAAAAAATTCCACAGCACTTCCTATCTCTTCATTTGCATTCTTAAAAAATAGCTTTTTTCTCAGCTTTCCTTGAAAAATCTGTAGGAGAATACTGTTTCTTATTGCAAATATAAACTGAGACCTAAAATCCCATATACAATTAGAACTTACTTTAAATAAAAGCAGAAGCTGGCAGGTTACTATAAATGTAAAGACTACAGTAGGGGATGCCCAAGATATTTTATAAGATTAAAGGAATGTTCCAACTGCTGCTGGTAAATGGTAGAATACATACCCTAACCTCAAGAACAGATGAGTGGTCCAACGTGGACCACAGAGAGTGGTCCAATATTTGATGTAAATCAGTGCTATTCCTCTCCTGTAGGGAAGTCTATGCTGATTTGTGCCATTGATGGGAGGCAGATTATTAGTGCTCACATACTGCATTTCCCTCCACAGTTGTGTGATCATTAACGGTGCTTACCAAAAAGAGCCCTTGCCTGTAGTTATTCCTTTCTGTGATCCACCAAGGCTTTCACAGTTCTCTCTGTTTTGAAACCTTGTCTGCATGAAGTATTGTGAAACTTAAAATCCTCCTTTTGTTTTGATTTCATTGAGCAGTAAATGACTCTGCGAAAAACTTGAAGTAGGTTTTGGCATTGTGGCAAAATGGCAGTGTCCCACAGTCACTGGAAAATTTGCAGGTCATTAAGAAGGAGTTTTTGCACATCACTAAGAACATACAAGATATTTCTTAAATGAACAAGAAGAAAATATAATTGTGACTTTGCAGATCTCTTTCAACAGCACTAAATTCACTCCAAGCCTGTATCTTGTTTACTTTAGATTCTCACTCTTTTTTGCAAAAGTCGGAAAACTGTTCTTGATACTACTGTCTATACCTCTAATATATCATTAAAATCTGTGTCAGAGGACATCCTGACCTAAACTAAAACCACAACTAATAAGGTGATTAAAATGGAACTGCATCATTGTATAACAGCACAAGATCTAATCATCAGCATTTACATTTTGATTCTGCTTTTACGGAAGCAAACAGCCATGCTTACTGGATGCTTTGGTATTGTGTCTTGTTTTGAAAACCAGATCCTCTGTGGATATGGTTGCGCAATTCATGCATGTACCTTTGAGTTGAGAAGCAAATATATGTGATTTGGAGAGGAATAAAATAATTCAGTGAAAAGCCTTATCTAGTACCAAATATAATGGAACATCCAACTTCGGTCCATGTCTAAGCTGTGGTAAGGTGGTCGAAATGGACAAGGAAGAGGTGGAGGTGAACAAAGTTACCTCCATCTGAAGAGAATTAAATCTAATAACCAGAAAGAAGCAGACACAGGATCATACAGCCATACGCACTGTTGCTGACAAAGTTGGAGATGTTGCAATAGTCATCTCTCAAATTTTTTAGAACTCTTCCCTTTTCACCTTCTTCTCACCAGTCTAATGGATTAAATGTTAAGTAAGAATTTTTACTCTCCTAGCTTAAAGTGGGGTAGTAGTCATGCAAACATCCCAGGAAATGTACACAGCATTGCAGGTTTTTGGAAACAAAAGTAGAAATCCTGTAATTAAATTTTAACAGGTGCTCTCACTTTGTACAGTGACTTGTCTTCAGCATTCCATTGTAGGCACTGAAAACTTCTCAATCAGAGTATTATTACACAAGTAACATGAGCTCCCACACATTCCTTTGGGAATTTTTTAGACTGCTGCAGCTCTTAAGAATGCAAAAAAAGAAACCCAAAATTTTTTTTTAAAGGCTGTGCAGAGAAATTGATGGAATTTGTACCCAGTTAATGGGGTAATAGCTATGTGTAAAGGTACCCTACTACTTAATGAAAGGTCACTGGTGCATAGGTCATATGCCTGTAACTGAAATTGTGTTTATTCCCTTTTCCCCTTGCTTATCGAAGAAGATGGTACAATGTGTGGATGGGCATCATTACACTGAAGATTTTTCTGTGTCTAATTAGTTTATTTATGCTTTTCTGAGGGCTTACCAGCTGTTGGTGTAGGAGTAGCACTGCATGGTAATGGTATTTCTCTTTTAACCTCTGCCTTCAGTGAGTTTAATCTGAGTGTTTGCTTAGGTGTGCACACAACACTATTTTTGGCACTTGTGTTGGGCAGCGGGGTGGGGGAGAGGAGAAATTCCAAGTAGCTACACACCCAACACTAAACTGCAATGAATTTAAATTTACATGGTGTTGAAGAGGACTCCTGTGAGTTTGTTACTCTAACGCACTTGTTAGAATAGTAAATGCTAGTTCTCCATGCTTTGGGGGTCCACTGAATTAAGTAATAAAATAAAAATCTGTCAGAATAACCTCCTGAGGTGTGTTGGCTTAATAAGTCAGTTTAGAGTTTGATCCTGTTTTTGTTTGGTAGGCTGGAATTTACACACCATATATGACAGGACAAAACTCAGCACATTCAGAGAGGAATATTTTGAATGAGTATCAGGAGGCGAGGAACAGAAATGAGGAGCAGCAAGGAAGGAAGGCATCTTGCTGCTCTCTGTAGAGCAACCTCCATCGACTGTGGTGTGGGGGTTAACAGAGAGGTCTATTTCCATTCTTCATCCATGGTCTTTTATTTTACAGCAATAATTTTGCTCTCCTTCCTGCAACAGGAATGATGATTTCAACAAGGCCAAGTAGAAGAACTGTAAGGGCTTTACTTAAGAATACTGCCATAAGAGTTGAGAGAAGAAGGCTTCCTCAGAGGAGTGATTCAAAATGTTAGGTTTTCCTCTGGATATACTTTGTAGTTATGTTTTAATTCTCCCAGTCCAGGCCTTTTTTGTTGTTTTTAGGGAGTTTTTTACCCCTAAAATGGGGTCGTGGAGGGGAGATGACATACACGTTCACAAGGAAAGCTTTTAGTGCAGGTAATCCCATTCAGTACACATTTGAATATGCTGATCTCTTCAATTTAATAGTAGCTACCATTGACATATGACTAGCATGTACTTTGTATCTTTGGAAAAAATGGCAAAACTTTTAACTGGTATCAAGGGGAGTTGACTTTATTCCAAAGCTATGCTACTGTAATTGATGATACCTTGATAGGTAAAGGATGTATTGGGTTGATCCTGGCTAGCTGTCAGGTGTCTATCAAAGCCTGTTACTCCCCCTCCTCAGCAGGATTGGGGGAGAGAAAATATGATAAAAGGCTCATGGGTTGAGATAAGGACAAGGACATCACTCAGCAATTACCATCATGGGCTAACCAGACTTGGCTAGGGGAAATTAATGTAATTTATTGCCAATCAAATCAGAGTAGGGTAATGAGAAATAAGAACAGCTCTTAAACCACCTTTCCCCCACCCCTCCCTTCTTCCTGGGCTCAACTTCACTCCCAGTTTCTCCACCTCCTCCCCACAAGTGGCTCAGGGGGATGGGCAATGGGGGTTGTCCTCAGTTCATCGCACGTCTCTTCTATTCCTTCCTCTTCGTGCTTTTCCCCTGCTCCAGCGTAGTGTCCCACCCACAGGAGACACCCTTCCGGGAACTTCTCCAGTGTGAGTCCTTCCCACAGGGTGCAGTTCATGAACTGCTCCAGCATGGGTCCTTCCACAGGGTGCTGTCCTTCAGGAATGGACTGCTCCACTGTGGGCCCCCTCGCTGGGGTCACAAGTCTTGCCAGAAGACCTGTGAATGCACTATTCAGAACCTGCAATAACTGCTGTCATCATGTACACAAAAATGCCTGTCCTGAACCCTCCTAGTAGCAGTCACTTCATGCTTCAACAACTTCTAGATAGAAAAAGATGTGTGAAGAAGCTTAAAGGGTTTCCTTCTTGTCACAGTTTAGAACACGCCTGAGAGAAGCAAGAAGCAATAGCAGACAAAGTCTGAATGTAAACATTGCTGTGCTTCGTGATCCTCCTCCTGAAAGGCTCAGGTTGAGCTGATAGCAGGCTGGTCATGTTACTGTATGACCTGACCGCAGACATGTATAACTGCTGGTCTGCCAGCTCGCAGCTGTGCAGTGCGCTGCATTCATTGTGTGTCATTGCATCAGTTTCCCACCTTCCCTGAGCAGACACCTGCAGGTTTAGCTTCAGCACACAGTACAAGACATCTCGTGCAGTTCATAGCTGACCTACCAGACCTGCTTGCGCTTAGCTTAGCAGCTGGAGTGTCCACAGATACTCGGACTTCATGTACTTTTTCTCCCTTGAGAAACAATTGTCATGAGGCAACTTGAGGGTTTTAATGGGTTCTAGCAAGAAACAGCAATGGCTTTTGAGAATGGTATGGAGAAAGGCTGAAAAGAAAGTTGGAGTCCATGTTACTGTGTCCTGTGCTGTGAAGAAAATGAAATCCAGGCACACATATGCGATATTCACTGAACACAGTTGAAATAATAACTCACAGGTTATTAAGCTGTGAACTGAACCCTTCCTTTGCTTTTAATAAAAGACACTGAAATAAATTAATTCTGTCTAAAATCACTGTGTGCACTGTGTGAATGAAAGCAGACATCAGTGGTTTCTTATGACATCCAAAGTCCCTTAGTTACAGCAGTAAGCATGCTGCTTGCCTATTAAGTGTGTATGGCTGCTATTGTTTTTTCCTTACTGTTTATTTTAAGTGTACATATTAATTTAACTGAAAATGCCAAATGACTAATGTGTAACTACATGGAGAGATACAAAAATTGAACATTCTGTTAGAGGAGCAATTTATTCTTTGTGCATAAATTCTAATGTTCAAGTCCAACTAAGAAATAAACGTAACTTATTGCTGATGATTATGGGTGTTTCAGAGATCCAGAGCTTGTCAGAAAATCAGCTGTCTTCTAGGTGTTAATGAAAAAGTATAAGGATGCATTTATTAATAGACAAAACACAGAGTCTTGAAAGTAAGTGGTTTGGAAAAGTACTACATTGTTTATAGTAATAAGGGTAAAGAAACACCAGAGGAAACATCCCTGTGGCTTAATCAATGATCAGTACATGAACATAAGTCAAAGATTTTTTAAATTATTCCAAATGAGGAATAACTGACGTCAAGAGCTTGCTTGATTTCTTACCAGCTTTACACTCTGGTTGCCTGCAATGACAAAAGTACTAACAGAACACTTACAAGTAGCCTTTCAAAAACTGGTTTAGGTTTTTTTATTTATTTATTTGCATTTCACTTAATTTGTTTACCGGACAGCCTCAGATACCCTCAGAGGGCAGAACTATGATCACACAGGTCAATCTATGTATTGTTAGCATCAACAGCCAGGAATAAATAATAGTGCATTGTGAATGGGGAATTGCACTTGCATGCTGCAAGCTACAAACAGCGTCTGGTCAGTAATAGTGGGTTTTGTGTTAGTAGAATAACTGAGGTACAGAGCCACATTCATTGTGCCCCCACAGCCAAAAATATTTTGCAAAATTCCTCCTGCCTCCCAGTCTTTCAAGGGAGGAAATGTTGAGGTAGCATGGAAAAGGGATTCTCAGAGCAAAGGTGCATCATGCATTTGTAGAGGTGCTGTATAGCTCAGGTAAGATGCCCCAAACCTTATCTGCCTGGTGACTGCTCTAAATCACATTGGGTAAGGAAATTCCTCAGAATCGCAGAAGCAGTATTAATTCCTGGATGTGGTGTTGTACTCTCACCTTCCATGGA
The DNA here is from genome assembly GCA_013400615.1 of Syrrhaptes paradoxus. Taxonomy (NCBI): domain Eukaryota; kingdom Metazoa; phylum Chordata; class Aves; order Pterocliformes; family Pteroclidae; genus Syrrhaptes; species Syrrhaptes paradoxus. The sequence continues at coordinate 19,859 of VZTO01018468.1, read as the reverse complement.
CACATTAATTTGAGCTCTGGCTCAGGAAATAGTTCATATAATGAAATTTTCCTGGCTACTTCTAATCATGTGACTAAACATCCCTGACGTTCAAGAGTGTCTTTTCACTTTTTTCAGAAATCCTAAAAGCAAGCCTGAAGACCATCGTCTAGAAACTTTGTGCACAATAGGGAAAAACTTTATTTTGAGGGAAAAGTAAATGTGACATGCCTGTGACTGTTTAAAAGGGTTGTTTATGCAAGACTTATGTAGCTTTCCATTGAATCCATTAAATGGAAGTGGAATGCATTTAGAGAAACTAATCTGAGGAAAGGAAAAGTGGACTGTAACACCTGTGAAAAGGGTGGAAGTGTAACCAGTTTTACTCCAGCAGCTGGTCTGTTTTCAAGACTGATCTTTTGTGTTAGCAGTGTGGAAGCCCAGGGCAGAGCAGTAAGCCCAAAGCACCACACAGACAAAGAGCTGGGCTGTAAGGGCAAGACAAGTATTTCCTCGTACTACATGGACAGATATTTTTCCATACTTCCCCTTGATCACTGATTTAGGAGACCAAAAAGAGATTCTTCTCCCTGTGCCAGAAGCTTGTTGTATGTGACCTTGCAAGTTACCTAATCCTGCTGTTCTTCGGTTTTCCATTCTTCTGCAATTTCTTACATTTTCAGCCTGCATCTTTCCTTTTTGCTTCAAACAAAGCAGAATTCCAGTGGACTGTAGCCTCACTCACTGTATGGACACACCCTGAAAGCTGCCTATTCTTTGTCAGGAACATGGCAGAGTCATTTGAAAAATAGTTTATGAATATTCTTAGGTGTGGGGTTTTTTCTTCTTTTAGTACAGTCACCTGTTACTTCAGTTGGATTAAAAATTGTTTCGAAAATGTTGAACATAAACAGGGCTGCCTGGACTATTTTCTTCCCAAAATACTGAACATACAGAAGAATAATTTGCTCCAAAGCCATTATCTGGAAAGGTCAAGTAAACTTTCTCTGTCTCTGTGTCACAGATTTGGAATGGAGCTCTATTGGGAATAATCAGCAAGCACTTGGGCATGCGGGGCATTAAATGAGTAAACACCTGAAAAAACCTGCATACAAGAATTGTAATTCACTTAATTTTGTTTTCGTTATGTCAGCCTTTGTCATTGCGCATTTCAAAAACCATAGTTGAGAGCAGACTAACTACAGCTACAAATTCTGCTACCTAAGAAACCTTCAGCAAATTATCAAATGCATGTGCTGCCTTCCAGTGTTTCAACTGTAGGTGTTCTGGTGGGTCTACCACACACATCCTTCCTGTTTAGTCAGACAGAGCTGAATTTGTTACCTAGTTTCTGAAATATTTGAATGTCTCCCAAATGAGTTTTCTGTCTGTCCTTCTGGTCTTCATTCTTTCCATCATATTAACTCTGTTAGAGAAGTATCTAACTTCCCTGGCTTGTGACCTGAGATAGTGAGCCTGACAAGACCTTTAAGTACATTTTTAAAGATCTGGGGGTTTAGACGGGCTGGTTTTTAGGTTTAGGATTTGGTTTGGGTTTTTTTGAGAGGCACGTTGACAGGATGTATCTCTTTAATAGGTTAAATGGCAGTGGCTGGCATTCACAATTAAGACATACCTGAGCATTGCTAAAATTTGTGTGCACAGATGATTTACAGGTTTTCAAAAAACTAAGACACCTGTACATATTCAAGCACAATAGAGATGGCTTCCTTATTTTACTGTGTGGTAGTCAAGAGTTCCTAATGACCAGTAACCCCTTGAAGGTAGTGACATTTCCAGGTGTTTGCTCCCCCTAAGGACTGAGGCTTCCATGCCTTTCAGTCACTACAGCTTGTTTGAATGTTTCATAGAAAATGTTGTACAGAGAGGAAGGCTGAAGAGAGTTCTCTGTATATTCTTTCTTCATGAAACAAACCAGAATTCTTTTTTATTTATCTGTATGAGGAGGAATATGTGAATGGCTCTCTTTTGTCCACCAGAAGTCCATGTGGTTATAAAATGGCCCTGAAACTTTATTACTAGAGAAATGTTGGCATCTGGAGTCTGTCTGTGAAGGGACACTGTGCAGAAAGCCAGTGAAAACGAGTCCTCACACTTTTCAGCAGAGATTAGATAAGATTGCAATCATCTCGACAGCTACGTCTCTTGCCTTCTCTGGACAAGGCAGAGCTGTATGGGCTCAGAAGAGGTTTGATTTGTTCGCTTACATGCCTGTTGCAATAGGAAAAAATGTTTTCAATGTTTTTTCTTTACATTTACCTGATAAGATCACAAGATCAATATTTTTGTGGCAATATGAACATTTCCAAAAACTTTATTTAATACAAGATAGTGGGTAAAGGAGTGCGTGTAACAGCCGGAGAGGTATGCATGTATCTTATGCTGTAGGATGATGGTATCAGAACTTGGCCTGTAGTTATAGATGAACCAGAAAGTGTTAGCACTAGAACTATAAAAATATCACTGGAGAGCCACAATACTTACTGTGTGTTGGGGAATCCATATGTAGCTTACTTATTGGTCAAAATTTATAATTTATTTGGAACAAGGAATTTGAAGTATGAAACACTCCGGCTGAGTTGTCTATGTGTTGCGAACTTGCTGATAGTGAAGATGATAAGCCTGACTTTTGTTGACCAATATGTTTTTCTTTCATGTTGGTTTAACGATAAAGCTGCACAACTTCTCTGGCTGGGGAGGTCACGTCTGCCTGAATCACAAGGGACCTCCGAAATCATACAAACAGAATTTTTCTACAAGTATTTGAATAAAGTGTCTCCTTGTTTCCTGCATACAGGTTAATTGGTTCTTGAAATTTTTTTCTATTTGCTCACGTAGGCTTCTTCCTGCAGAAATGTACTAAGAACAGTACTTGATATAAAAATATTAATTTTTGTAATGTACCTTCATTTTTTCCATTTTACAAACAGGGGATAAGGTTTAGGGGAAAAAAAGAGGAAGAGTACAGAGTATATTTCCAAAAGCAGACTTTCATGGAGTTTTTCTCACTGTGATACAAATTGCAAGACTCTCAAAAATCTCCTCGTGCTAACTTCTCTTCCTAATGTTTCTAAATTGAGATAAAAGGGGTTAGCTCATGGTTTTACAGCAAACTGGTGTCAGAGCTGAGAACTGAACTCTGATTCCCTGAGTTTTAGGTCTGTTTCTTCCTTTAAATCTTAATTTAAATTATTTTTATTATGCACTTCTGGGCAGAGCAACAGCATATAAGCGGGAATCCTCAGAGTGCTTGGAACAAACAGGACCTACAGTGGTGCTAGCTCCTGGAAGAGTTTCTATGATGAGGGTGTCTCTTCTCTGTTTCATCCTTTGCACAATACCCACCCACTGTACCACTGTGAATACTTCAGCCTGTGTGACAAATGAATTATTAAAAGTGAAATCAGGCCCCCCAGGTATAAAAAAAACTCCCTCTGACTTCGATGGACCAACATATGTCCCCTCATGACTTGTAAACATGCAGATGCAGTGCCAGTACCGAGAGGAGAGTGGACCTGGGTGTGCAGATTTCTTTGCTTTATAAAATATGTCTGAAACCAGTTACCATCACTGTGGCTAGAGACATCTGTTTTCACACTTTTCAGCTTTCTTCTGACACATGAAAACCAAACACTGAATCTTATGATCTCTGTATTGCTAAAGTCTTTAACATTCCAAAATGAGAAGTCACGTAGGCATAGCTGATGATTTAGCCAAATAATACACAGACACAGTGAAACAGGTTCATTAGCAGTCTGTCTCACACTGCATGTTGCTTGGGTTAGGGGAGTTAACAGCAAAGATGGTGTAAGCTTACAAGCTGACTAGGGAAAATTACAGAATCCCTTCTGAATAAACAACATTAGCAATGCATTTTTTTTCATATACTCTTCTGAAAAGATTTAAGTTAATCAAAACCTTGGAGATTAAATAATTAAACCTGTAGATAACCACAATTTTTTATTGTTAATTAGTCATAGAGAGGTGCCATTTTCATAGGATGCAGAGTCCCTAAATTTAGCTGTGGAATATTACATTGATCACACACAAAAAAAATCATTGATTCTCTGGGGAAGGGGTTGGACGTCAGTATGTGCGTTTTGGCTCAGACCACCTTTCACCTATTAAAGGGGGTTCCAGTAGATTTTTATCCTTGCTGCACATAGCAACAAAATGTGATTTGCTGTCCTTAACCCTTTGAACATTTCCAGCATCTTAGCAGGATGATTCACACCTACTCCGTTACCTTGCCTTCATGCCCTGTATTGTATCTTTATACCAGAAGTGCTGCATTTTATCCTCTGCTGCTCTTTCAGTTTTTTAATGTATGGTATACATGTTTAAATATTTAATATACACTGAAGCCATTGCAGCAGGCTGTGAAAAAAATCTGCAATATTCCACCTTCATACTATGACAGTTATTCCTTTCTTTAAATGACTTGTAACATTTGTAAAGAAAACTCTAAAATTAAACCGTGTCATAATGCAAAATCCAGTATTTTCACCTGTTTAAGTTTACCAAAGGTAGTAAATTGAATTAAAACATTGTGCTGAATATTTTTATTGCTGTGTAGATCTTTGCCATTATGCAGAATGATAATTCTCAGATCTTTTTTTTCAGCAATCACTAATTAAGTGTTACAGGCATGCATCCAGACACTCCTGAATTTTAATCTTCATGTTTCTTAATGAGTTGATCAAATATTACACAGAAAGTGGAAAAAATAAAGGACTAATTCAAAATACAAATATATAATTTGTGTAATTGTCCAGCTAATAAATTATGTCCAAATATTATGAATGTTCTTGCAAACACTTAGGGATGTGTACATGCAAACAGTGGAAATTATCCTTGTGCATACATGCAATTAAATATTCTGTACACATAGTTGTCCATAATGATTTTCATAAACATGCATAAAATTGCATTTTCAGAATACTTTTGAAACTAGACACAAGTCTTGCTTAAAAAGAACAGAAGCTAGCTATATTTAAAAACATTACTAATGTATAATCAAATTTGATAGAAAAATTTAGATAAAACAATATCCAATACCACTGTCACCTGACTGTAGCACAGCCTTTCCCAGGTTCTGAAATGATGGGAGAGCTTCTTTCCTCCTCTCTCTCTTTTTGCTGATGAGAAATTCCTGGCAGCTGAAGTGCCTAGTATTTGACCTGCTTTAAAATGTATTGCATGATTTTACAGAGTCAAGGAGCTTCCAGTAGTTCAGATAAGCTTTCAGCAAGGATCTAAACATCCTGCTGCTTAGCTGAAGTGGTGTTTTGGTGTTCAATACCACTTAATTTTGCTTCATTCTTCTCCATCTTAAAAAACATTTACACTAACTCAGTATTATTTATTGAAAGAAAAATGAAAGTAAAAAAATGTGAGTTGAGAGAAGCATTTATTTTTTCCATGTATCGGTGGTACAAGCTCAGTGCTGTGTTTCCGAATGCTGAGGGCCAGCCAGGGTTCTGCCTCTGCTTTATTCTGTACAATATGATTTAGCTGGGCTTCGTTGATAGTTTTATTTTCCAAATCCTTGGGCTCATAAAGGCCGGAAGACCACAGAGACAGATTGCTCAGGCACTGAAGAGAAAGTGCTTGTGCTATTTAGCAGCAACCTCTCTGCCTGATTTTGAGGGAGAGAGACAAAAAGAAAGAATGAGCATATGCCAGGAATGCTAGTCATGGTGCTTAACGTACTGGCAGGCAGCTGAACTACTTCTGCGTTAGCAAGTGGATACATAGGAATGGGTCTGCAGAGGAAAACAGCTGGTGCTGAGGCCTGATGTCCCCGTTATACCTGTGTTGGAGGAGTTTTTCTTCAGCCTAGCTCTAGTCCAGTCCCATGGGCTGCTGCCTGCCCACCTGCTCACCTGTGGTGAGGTCCTGCAGCACAGCTTCCAGACAGAACCCAGTTTAAGGTCCTTGGTACCACTCCACAGTGAGAACCAAGGCACAGTAACAGGGAATGGTCATGGACTCACCTCAGAAGGATTTTTTTCTGACCTGTCCTGAAACCCTGATAGACCTTTGCTCTCACTTTCTGTGTATGGGACACAATATGTGAACCTTAACACTGCAGGAATAGCTTTTAGGAAAAGAATGTTTAAAATTGGATTATTTTTTGGCTCTTACATGTAGCTGTGAAAGTAAAAGAGCACAGGAGAATCTCCATGCTGAGATATCACCTGTTCTTCTTTACGAGTTCCCCTCCACATAGTGGTCACGGAGGTATTTCTATACTTACTGTAAAATACTTTACAGTTGTAGCTACATATGTATTCTGAAACTTTTGAAATTAAGATATATTTTTTTTTTAGATATTGTGGACTATCTTTGGAATCAGTTCATCTTTTCAGATGATACACAATAGATGTGTTCCTTTAAGTGACAATTTAGTTTAACAGATTAATTAAAAATAACAACATAAAGTTTAAATGGGACCAGCATTTCCTTTTGCAATTGGAGTACCCTAAGAGCAAAAATGTCTAGCAAAGACTGCTCACTGAGAAGAGGCAGAGTTTGAGAAATTAAAGGATAGATTGGACAAAAATAAGAATACCTCATTTTCATTGCTGCCTTACCTGTAGCAATGAGTTCGGTATCTTGGGAAACTGACAATCCTTTCCCTCCTGCTCCTCTACCCCACCAAAGTCTCCCAATGCATGCCAATGCTTGAACACTTTCCATTTTTTTCACTATTATTGTGTGCTTTAAGCAAGGTAAAGGATGCAAGGGCTTTTAGAAATTACAAGTCCTGTAGCTAAAAGCTGTAACCACTGTGAAGGGGCTCATATTCTTGCTTTTTTCTTCTCTCCCTGTGAATGGGATATGCTTCTTTGCATAATGGCACAGTTTCCCAGTAAGAGTCATAAAAGGTACCCCTATCCAGCCTGTCATTGACTGATCAGGATATTTTCCTGGGATTTTGGAACCGTCAATTCAAAATCCCTTAAATTAAGGAAGGGGATAAACTGATCATGTGACAAGTTTTAGATGCAAAGCTCTTCCCTAGGTTATCAGTATTTTTATGCGAACTAGAAAGCAGCTGTTAGAAGTAAAATTCAGTGAAAAGCAGAAGGGCAGACTAAACATTGAGTTCACAGAGTAGTTTTTATCAGGAAGATGGGTATGCATCCATTACACATGGCTGCAAAGGCTAAGCTGTCCTTTTGAAAGCACTCCATCTGCAGTGTGTCAGAAGTAGTAATGTCCTGTACATGCTTCAGTTTTTGGCAGCAAAGTAACACCTTCATTTCTTAAACAGTAAATATGTAGATATAATGCACAGAGACATGTAGAGCAGATGTTTCTAAAAATGCAAAGAAATTCCAGCATGTTCGTGTTGATGTCATAGCTTCAGTCTTTCAAAACAGAACTAGTTAGGCAATGCAGTCATGGTGGAAGTATGAATATTTGAAGAGTCTGTGTACAAAGTCAACACCTTGTATCAATGGGTATGGCCATGACATCTGCAAATAAAAGGAGAGCACATTTCAGATTCCCCTATAGAAACAATAAAGCATTCCTTTTAAAAGTTTTCAAAGTGAGGGACCATTCTTGTATTCAGAGTTCCACCACAACAGGCTTGAGTCATCGACAGATGACACATCAAGCACAGGGAATTTGAAAAAGCACTGCTTAACCTCACTAGAAAAAAATAATACATTTGAGAACAGGAAAGAAGGAAAATTGCTTTCTGATCCTTGACTCAACTATGTTCAAAAAGGGTAATGAATGTTCTGATAAAGCATACTTCATTGGACAAATAAATCTGGTTCACACTGACAGTGTTATGTAAAGGGATGTCCAAGTCTGTTTAAAAATCATTTTGAAGCAGAACAAAAACATACAAACCAAAAGCCCAGCAGGAAGCAAGAAATTAAATTTGCCTGTACATTAATTTTTTTTGTTGTTTCTCTTGTAAAAACTTTTAGTGTTTGTTTTAAAAATATTCTATGTAACAAAGGCGTCTGTGACTACAATTGGGCAGCTCCTGTTGCAGCAATTTGTTATAAATGTGAAAAGAAGAGTTTTAATGAAAAGTAATGGGGTATAATTGCTGCTTTTTTCCCCCCTGCAATGTTTTCTGTCTGTTAATAAGTTAAGATAGATGTTTGGAAACTGTGTGGTGTCAGAGGCTGCTGAATACTCTGTGTACTAAACCCTGCAGGAGTTACTAGTCTGCTTCCAGCTTAGTTGCCATCAGCCCAGGTAAATGGCCTGGAAATACATTGCTACAGATGTCTTTTACTTCCCTCTCCTCAGCAGGTTATTCTAGTATGTGCTTGAGGGGTTTCAAATCAGTTGTAGGAATGGCAGTGGGGTCTCAGCTTTGGAATTAGTTTCTTTAGGAAAAGAAATTTATCACTAAGTCACATAGTGTTCGGAGACCTCAGCCAGGATTGAATTGTGCTTACCTCAGGTACTTAGCAATTTGGAGGCTTGATTTTGATACCCTTCCTTATTTTCTGTATGTTTATACTGTTGGGTTAGTATCTGGTATGTCAAGGAGGTTACTAGGAGCAGTTTATTACATAGTTCAAATAATAAAATTCTGTGTGTCCCTAAGCAACTGAGACTTTTTAATCAGAGCTAATGAGTTTTTTTCTGGAACATTCTGCAATTGCCTGGTTTTGACCCATGTTTTAACTAACATGGATTAGTTACTTCTCTTAGATATGTTTTCTTCATTTTTCTCCCTGTCCTGCAAGGCCTGTGTTGTGTTTGGTCTGGTAAAACTAATTTCTCATTGTGCAAATAACATAAAACCTTAACCAAAAGTAAATTGATGTATAAAACACAGTCACGTATAGAACATTCATGGCAATGGTAGAAAAGTTTTAGAAATAAAGTATCTAGGATGAGAGATTTTCTTTAAACCTCATGGGTCAGTCTTTTTGTAAGTTTGTTTTGCTACATTCAAAAAGTGTCAAATCTGAGCTAAACAGAGTGTATCCGCTAAAGCTGATCTTGTTTGTCAGGAAGGGATTCCTACTCAAATATGAGTTGGAATTTCAGATGCCTTTCATTTCTGTTTTCCCGATTAATTGGCACATGCGATAAAATCTGTGTTACCCTATGGTTCAAAGCAGTACAGAAGGTATTGAAATTTTTTGTCAAAATAATCTGTATTGTACATGAAATGTAGTAATGTAGGTAATAAATTCTGCATCCAGGATTAGGTGCTTCCTAAAAAAAGTCCTTTCTTAATTTTCATGTCCCTGTTACATCCTATGCAGGATTAAGTGTCCTATGGCGAAATCTTTTTTTTTACCTTGCTTTTTTCACACCTTTTGCCTGTTCTGCATGTGTAGAGTAGTGTTTAGTTGCTAACTGATGCCACCAAGTTATTTGCCTCTCCCCCCCCCGTTCCTGCTGGCCGCTCAGTAATGGAGCATTGGGTGCTGCCCCCTCCAGCACCCTGCTGCTCATCACCTCCGAGCCCACTTCATCTGTTATGGATAAAGTATCAGAACATTTGTCATGTGCTGTGAACTCGTTTCATGAAGTGAAATGTAAACTGTGCTAATCTATAGCTAAAATAAAAGACAGAGAGCTTAAATGTTTTAGTTTAAGGTATTTGTAAGAAAATCAATAGCTAGCTAAAAAAAGAATGAATTATATACGATTTTAAGCCCCATCTCCTGCTTCTAGTATAAACATGCTGTTGCAGTTGGCCCATTGTCAATGGCAGGGGGGTTGGAACTTGATGATCTTTAAGGTCCTTTCCAACCCAAACCATTCTATGATTCTATGATTGTCCTAGTAAGAAAATCAATAGCTAGCTAAAAAAGAATGAATTATATACGATTTTAAGCCCCATCTCCTGCTTCTAGTATAAACATGCTGTTGCAATTGGCCCATTGTCAGTGGCAGGGGGGTTGGAACTTGATGATCTTTAAGGTCCTTTCCAACCCAAACCATTCTATGATTCTATGATTGTCCAGATTATGCTGCCTTGAATATTAGCATAGCACTAGGAAGGGCGCAGACTTTTGGTGAAAATTTTCAGATCAGTTCGGGGAAGAGTATTGTATATGTGGGTTTTTTTAAGTACAATGCTGACCATGTCTGTAATACTTTTGACTGCACTACACCAGTGCAATATGTGAAGAATTATTCAAAAACCCCAAACAAACAGACTTGTAAAAAAAGAACAAAAAACAACACCACCACCCACCCCAAGGCCCAAACACTGCACTCAACTGCTCACAGGTGGACAGCCCCAAGATTGAACATCCTTTTTGTCTGGCCTACTAAATAGAACAACATGGTATTTTCCATCTTATTTACAGCTTTAAATTAGAAGATAAGATGTATCCGATCGTTATTACTGGCTTGATTCAGTTGCTTAAATATAACCATCTCTTGCCATTTGCAATGCAGTAGAGCATCTGAGACAGCTGCACAGGGCTTGCAGATATGATCTATGGAAACCCACAACCTTCTGGATTAGCAGCCAGAGGCCAGTGTGAATATCATAGGCCTTGTCAAAAAGCATTAGATACCTGTTAAATACATTGAACTTTACATTTTCAAGGTTTTAATGCACCTCAAGCACCTTCTGAAATCAAAGGACAGTAAGCTTCAGGATTATTTCTTTAAGTACTTTATATAAACTCCTAAGATAGTGTCAGTCTGCACAGCAGGGACTGTGCATATCAACTTTCCTCAGGTTATCCACTTTTGTTAAAGTTAATGTAAATTATTGCAATTGGATGATGTATCTTCTATTCATGAATTATCTGACACCTCTAGCTCTTGTTTAAGAGCCATGTATGAACAAAACCAATGGAAGACAGTAAAAAATTCATATTTTGCAAAACATTTCATTCTGATACATTTTTTCATTCCCCTCTGCCCCCCCCCCCAAAAAGGACTAATTATATGAAGTGGTGAAATATATGAATATTGATGAAAAATCTAGGCTTGAGTAGATAATGTGCAGATTTTTATGTCAAAATATAAATAAACTATGTTTACAGGAAATTAGGCATAGGAATATCTGGGAAGCCATTCACAGAGCTGCAAGGAAGGCAAGCCATTCTGGGAGGCAAGCCTGTTGTGGCTAAGAAGTGTGTCCACAGTCTATAAAATTCTTGTGAAGAAAAAATGTTTACTTGTTCCAGGTGGGGGAAAAAAAAAAGTTTTACTAAGCAGGTATTGCTGGTTTTAGAGTGGCATGAATTTCAACTGTTAATTTTTCAGCAAATGATCTAAATGCAGCATACAAGACCATCCATTTGGGAGATCTCCTTGACTTAGCAAAGTCTGACAGCATGAAAAAAGGCTTGGAAGTGTTTGCATTTTCTTCACACTTGCTGAGCAAACTGACAAAACATTAAGCATCACAAGTGTTAACACTATTTGTTTACAATGAAATACTAGGTTTTGCTGCAAGAGTAGAAGATAGCAGTAGTGAAATATCACATCGTGCAGCTAAAGAAACTCTTGGGAGACTTACAAAAAAGCTAACAAGACAAGAATCAGCAGAGGAGAGATTTGTCAGCCAGCTGCTTACTTCTACATTTGTGATGTACATTTAATAGCTCCCTTTCCCTTTTGTAAAAGCGGTGGCTTGCACGTCTGCTAAAATGTGTTCTAATGTTGTCCAAAACATCATTGTATATAAGTAAAACAGTTTAATACAAAAATCAAGACCATTGCTTCCACCTGTCTGGATGATACTTCTAATACTACCTGGATCTGCATGGTTGGAAGCAAAACAGAAAAACCAGAATGTCTGCTTTCTGCAGGAGAAGTAAGGAAGAATTTCTTATATCCTTATCACTTTGTATAATAAAAGATGGCTTGAAACAAATTAGGTTTTTCTATATATATCAAGCCTACTTTCCCTAATGTGTTACCCACCATTCACAAAACCTCATGTCTTTAATCATGTTTTTAATATATTTCTCAGCAATTCTCAACCATTTGTTGTCTCCTCCCTTGTGAAGCACAGAAGGATGTAAATTAATATGAAGCTAGTTGAGAGTTATTTAATATCTGTAGTCAAGCAGGGAATTATCTGGAGAAGGAGGGTTCTCTTGAAATCCTTCTCCTCGAAACCTGGAGCCTTTCAGACCTTGATACTACATATGCACACAGTATAAAGCTCATCTTGTTTGGGAGTCATGAGATTTTAACTGGAAAGTTAAAATTATACAAATGTACAATTGAAAATTATGTCTTGTTTAATTGTGTGCCTGGAGATCAATTTTTGGGTACTGACATTTGAAAAATGTTAGCCTTTGCCTAGAAATTATTCCATGATAAATCTGTTCAGCTAATAAAATATTCTGTCCAAATATCTGTCATAATTAACAGAACCAACATTGATGCAATGTCTTATATTCAAATTATTTATTATATTTTGTGAATTTCTTTGTGGTTTGATTTTCTTTTGCCAGAAATCAAGGTCGGTAGGAGAACTACACAAGAGGTTTTTTCCCAGTACTTCTGACCAAATTAATGAGCAAGGCTGCTAAGAGTTCCAAGCAATCTCACACATGCAATAAATTTATTGGATAAGATGGAGGCTTTGTAAATATGTTAGTTTAACTTATACCTTTTTCTTCTCGATAAATTTAGTAGCAATGAAAAGTTTGAGCTCTATTGGTATTGAAAAATATTGAAGATATAAAAAATGTTCTGAAGTTGAATTTCACTTTTTCAAATAGAAATCCTAAACTTTTGAGATATTTTGATTTATTTTTATTTCTAATTTTTTTTTCTCTTCCCAATTTTTTTCTTTCAGTGAGAGGGTTGTAAGGCTAGAAAAGCATATATGAGAGGTGGGATTGGAAGTAGTGAACAGGGAACAATGGGTTAATTTTTCTACTATTTTTATTAAATGAAATGCTAATGAAAATATTTCTAAGAATCTGCAGCTTAAAACCATAATTTCTGTACTGTCACTTGGAGTATTTCACTTCAGTATAACTACTGTGTCAGTGCTGGAAAACAGCATCCTCCTCATACATATAGCCCAGCATGAGGGAAGCCATGCGTGCTCTAGGATGGCAAGAGACAGCAGATATAAATTGAAACCTGAGAGGTTCCAACTTTGATTCAGTGAAAGCCTCTTTCACCTTAGGGCATTGGAATAGTGGAATAGGTTGCCCAGAGGAATTGTGCATTCTCCCCCTTTAGAGATTTTTCAAGACCTGACTGGTTCAAGTGCGGAGCAACTGTGTCTGATCATATTGCTGACCCTGCTCTGAGCAGAAGGTTGGACTAGATGAAGTCCCAACGTCCCTTCCAAACAGGGTTATTCCATGTCTTTAAGATCCTGTGTTCAAAGTTTTGTCTGAACGTGCACAATCCTTTTAAGATTCTTTTATTTTCTCTCAAATTATCAGGAAGAATGCCTCTTATAGTGTTTGGGTTTACATTGTGTATGCACAGGAATTGAGGACTAAATGGAAACGTCTGGTATCTAAGAAAACAGAATTTTATGTGGTGTGTTTTAGTAACGAACCGAATACCTGAACCGGTGTTCTGGGAACATTGTGATCTGTGTCCATGGATGGTACTGTTGCCACTTGCCTAAATCATACACGGACAGTAAATATTTAGAAAAGAAAAAGGGATGGTCATCTTTGGTTGTATCTGCTGTCAATGAAAGGAGGGAAAGAGTCATGCTTTCTGGTGGAGACTGGTACACTGAGAGTGCTGAAGTTAGCTGTGTTAAACTAAAATTAGTCTTTATTTCTCAAGTCTCTGTCGCTGAATTTTTTGATACTTGGACATCAGTAAGGCACTTGTGTCTTTTATGTCATTCTTTTTTTTCATAATAGACCAAAGATATATGTGGAATGACACTAAATACAGGTTAAAGATATAATTACACAGATACAAAGAGTTTACAGCTAAGTGACAAGTTTGGATTGACCTTTCATAAATATTAATGGAGATAAAATCTGCCAGATTAATATAACTCGGGCTTCAGAGTTGCAAAAATGATTTTGTAACTCTCCATGGAAAAGTATTGATTGATTTTTGTCTGTCTATTAGACTGACTTCTGATAAAATAGAGATGTTTTCAAGAAATCCAAGAAGAAAAAACTTACAGAAGCAAAATATATTAATATGATATGTCAATGAAAACAATTCTGTTTTCAGAGAGAAAGTAATAATTTTGGCTGTCACAACTATGAAATGTCTCAGTGGCTGTGTATGCACAAGAGTTAAGGTCAGCAAAGAAAGCTAAGTCTGTACTCTTCTGATAAATACTTACATTTGTGTTGTTCTGCAAATAAAACTCCTGCAGAAGATGCATTGATGACAGTAGTTCATTTTATGCCTACATTTTTAATCTATTTCTTCTGTGAACTTTTGCAGAGTTGTTGCAGTTATTTTCTTTTAAATGAGAAGGGGATCCCATATTTAATTTCCTCCTGTCTACAGATCAATAATTTGATATTCTTTTTGACATTCGGTAGATTAGATTTGTTTTATGACTCCTACACTCTTAATTTTAGGTCACCTTCATTGTAATAAAAGAAAATTTCAAAGAATAAAACCAGTGCATTTAAAACACTAAAGTATGAAAAACATTATTAAACAGTTAACCACCTGTTCTGGTCATGTATAGAAAAACTTGTAATAAAGGTGAAATTGACGTAATTAAATTTTTTTCACACTGTAAAGTTCAGTTCTATATCCCAAAGCCACAGTAAGCCACCTACACTTGTACATGTTTGTACTGCACTACACAATTTTAAAAATAGACAAAATTTAATTATGTAGGTATTTGTTATGGAAATGCAGATTTTATTCTTATATTTTGGGACTCTGTATCTTCTGGGAAATATCCTTTCTGTGTGGTCATAGATGGGAGATTGTTGTCTTATATTAAGAGAAATAAGATTTAACCAAGTTATTAAAATTCTCCAAAGCTAAAAGTAAGGCCTAGAATTCATGCAGAAAGGCCTCCTCCCATAGCAATTTTCTAAACTTTGATGTGGTGCAAATCTTTACCTAGGGAGATGGGAGAATGGTTGGGGGTTAAATATTCTGTTCAAATATATTGAACTGTTTATTTAGGGTTT
>VZTO01018466.1:178708-192273 GCA_013400615.1 Syrrhaptes paradoxus | reverse complement strand
CACCATGTTTCCATGATAGCAAATAACACCGCAACATTTATAAACAATTTGAAGGTTTTATCTATTAATATTGAAATACTAAACTAGTTGAGTAAAAATACAATGTAAAAGGACCAAATTATAAGAGGCCTTGAGATTTTATGCAACATTAAATCTACCATGTTGAAACTTTTGGGAGATGAGAATTGGTCATTTGGGAAAAGGTGGTTTAAAACAGTGCACAGAGATTGTTATTCCAGTTATGTTTAAACTTGCTGTTTAGAATTCACCTGAGATTAAAAGGAATGGAATAATATATTAGGTTAAGATACAGCTTTGATGGAGAAACTTCTCACGATGCTGCCAAGATGAAACAAATCTTTCTTTAATGACAATTTTGTTGTTTCTTTCTTTCTGCCATTTCTTCAGTGGGAATGTTGTTTTTGCAGATAATTTGAAAATATTATTCACAGTAGAAAGGGCGAAAGTAGCTAAACTTTTTAATGAGGAAACAAAATTTTGTGATTAGAAATTTTTCTTAAATATTATTGGAAAGGAGATGACAGAGGTTAAAATATTTATGATTAGTAGTTTTTGTTGTCTGTGCTTGTACTCAAAGTGGGAATCAAATTTTACAATGTGGTAAAGGTTTTTTTTGGTGAGGAAATGTTATTATCTATTTAATTTTTTTTAGGTATTATCAGCCTGTGCAAACCTGGAAATTCCGGGATTCAGTCTCTTATTGGAGTACTCTGTATACCAAATATGGAAATACGGGTACGTGGCAAATATTTAGTACTGATGTAGGAACAATATTAGATGTTTTGATTAAGATATTGTTAATATTTTAACAATTCAGTGGTTTAAATGCAGACTCCAGTTATGAGACCACTGCTCTTGAGTTTATTTGACCCCCAAGTTCAAGGCTATAATTCCATCATAAAATTCCTGTGAGAATGGAAGTAAACCCTGTATGTCTGAGAGGAGGGAATGAAGGAGAGAAAAGTACATAGATGTATTTTTACCCTCGTCACAAGTCAAAGCAAGTTCACAGAAGCTGCAGTTATGACTTTAAAGCGTAATAATCAGAGCTGAATCCAAGATAAATAAAAATGTTCTTCCCAAATACCTGTTAAACCACAAAGTTCATGGTGACAGCAGTAACTTCTCTAAAAATCTGTAAGTAGCCTGAGCTTCTGTAGAATTCATACTGACAGTAAGGCACTGTTCCTTTTGTGACAATGAGCTGCTTCCCTTCTCTCCAATTATTTCAGGTTATGAAAATAAGCGTGTTATCAAAAAAAGAAACACTGAAACAGATATACCAATTTGGGCACTATAGAAATCTCAATTTCAGTATTTGTAGTGAACAAAAGGACAATTTTTGTAAACCTGTGAAATTCCTGTTGTGGTTTTGTTTTTTTGGTTGTTTTTTTTTTTGATAGCGAGGTCTGCTTGAAGTTCTCTATGATATATTTCGCCTTCCTCTCCCTGTTATCGCAGAAGAATTTATTGAGGCACTTCTCAGTGTAGGTAAGTACCTAGAACCAGTTCACATAAGAATTCTGTGAAGTTCTACAAATTTGAACCCTTTGCTGTCTCCTCTATATTGTAAATTATGTTAGCTTTGGTTTAGTCACTGAATTCGTGTGGTGCTCTGAAGTCCTGCTTAAAATTCTTTATCAGCTGCTAAGTGTTCTAAGTTTGAAGAATCAGCAGTGGAGTATAATGGAGCATTTACACAAAGGACTATAAACACATTGCTACAAATTAGGCTTCTTTGAAGTGTTAGGAGCATTAGTAACTTAGAAGTGCTTAGTGAATGTTACTGAAAAGTTAATAAACAGTCTTTTCTATATATTGTGTATCTGCTAGCTATCTTCATGCAATTCAGCAGACTTACTTTACTTAGGGCAAGTTTATGCTTTTTCATGTCTTTATATTTAGCAGAGTTAGTAATTTATCTTTAGAATTCCTTATTTGTAAATCCAAGAGGATCTTCTGCTTTGGCTAACAGTGCGAAAGTATGAGCCTAAAAAGAACAAGTTTCAGCCTTTAAGGTTCCAGCAATTCTCTTCTCTAAACTCTGTTTTCTCATGCAGTTGATAATAAAAGCTTAATCTTTCTGCTGCATTTATAGTTAAATAAGTTGTTCTTTGTTGCAAACTGACTACTTTACGATGTATGGATATAAATTTTAGGTGTTACAGCATTTTCTGTTTAATGAATGTAATGTGTTAATGAATTGGAAATGTCATTTTGGTTGATACTTAGATACAATCTTTGTCCTAGTGTTAAACTTAGCCTTGCTTTGTTCAAGTGCGGATTAGATGACTCGTTAGAGATCCCTTCTGACAAAATTTTCTGTAATTTGAAACCTGTAATAACATTTATTGATGAGAACTATTATTTACCTGCTGACAACCATTAAACCATTAAAATAACACTGTGAAGTACTATGTTTATAATTGCCATTGTCTGTATTTTCTTGTTCTAGATCCAAGCAGGTTTCAGGACTGCTGGAGACTGTCTGATGGCTTTGTAGCTGCTGAAGCAAAAACTATATTACCCCATCGAGCCAGGTCCAGGTAAGTGTTTAATGAACTTAGCCTAAACCCTTTTTTGTTTGTTTTTTTGGTGGTGTTGACAAAATATTTGTGTTTTACTTGCAGACACAGTAAGAAAGTAACTTTCTAAACTGTTTTGATACTTTTTCTCCTTAGGCCTGATCTCATGGATAATTATTTGGCTTTAGTGCTTTCAGCTTTTATTACCAATGGACTTCTAGAGGTAACTTATTACTTTAATTTTGAATAGGTGCTTGCCACTTTTTGCATTTAAACATTAAAATAAGATGTTATAAATTAAATGTTGTAACAATTTTTTACCTTTTTGAAGGGTCTGGTTGAAGTGATCACAAGTAGTGATGACCATGTATCTGTTAGAGCAACTATCCTTTTAGGAGAACTTTTGCACATGGTAAGTAAAACATTTTTCTGAGAATAGTATTAGTAGCTAGTTGTAAATAGATATTTACTGTTACAGCTGTGAATTTGTGTTATGAACTTGGCGCATCTGCTTTTCATCAGAATAATGGGTTAATTCACATGGCATATTTTGGCACTTCCTGTATTAAAAACAGTATGAATCAAGAGGAGGGCCATTTGGAAAGTGTTGAAAGTACTAGAGGTTCTGCTGCAAGGATAATCCTCAGCTCTCAAACAATGCACTTACCTGTATCTCAGTAGCCAGTTGTATTTTTTTTTAAGCTGGAGTCCTGCAAACTCGTCTGTCAGTTACTCTGTTTGGAGAAAATGCCCACTGCTGATTTTTGCTTTTCTTAGAGTGACGGCAGCCCTCTGGCAGTGTATTTAGTTTTTTGCCTCACAGACTGGGCAAACAAAACTTTCAGGTTCAGCGTGATGTGGCTGGGACACTTGATATTATTCATTCAGGCAAATCCAATGTGGTGGAGTGCTCTTTCAAGATCTACTGTCAGTTGCCCCTGCTACAAAGAAGCTGCAGGGACTTTGCTTCGTTCTGCTTCCTTCTACCAAACACATGTTTTACAGTAGGTTCTCCCTCCTAATGTAAACTGTTTTGTTATAGAGATAATATTATTGTTTTCATACATGCTCCAGTGCTGCCTTTCAGCCTCCTGAAAAGCTGTTATTCATATGTAAAGTGAAATGATTTACTTTTCTTGCAGAACAGTTCTTCTATTTTGCACATCCTGTCGATGAGGAATAGCATAAATAACACCATTTTTTGATCAGTTTTCTTGTGTTTTTTAAACCTTTTTTTTCCAAATAAACTACTTCAGAAGAGATGTTAAGATTGTGAAATGCAACTTGGTCTTACAAAAATTTGAATGTGAGTTGTCAGGCATAGTCTGCATCTTCAGGCTGTTGTCTTATTTCAGTGGTGCTTAACACTCTAAAAAACAAGATCAGAATCTTCACATATTGGATTGCTTATTACTACAGTGATGTACAACATCTGAGCTCAGCAGTGGGTCACAACCACAACAAATCCCTTCTTTAGTCTCTTCAGTGATTTTTCTTTAAATAATTGGTGGAATTTCTTGAGTATTCAGTCAGCACTGTAGTTTAAAAAGGTGAATCTGTGATAACATATGCTTTTTTTTTTAAGTTGCTGGAATACTTTTCAATTGGAATGATTGTTACTGACATTTTAGTGTGCTGCAAAGCACAGGAATTTTTTTGTTTTTTGAAGAGGTGATTCATTAGTCAGAGATGACTGTTCATCAAAATACTGAACAAATGTTTGTACTTCCAGTTAGTTTTAAGAGACTGAAGTAGTTTCTTTATCTGCATTATTCATAAGTTTCCAAAAATATTTGCAGAACTACCTATGTTTCCCAAAAGAAAACCAATGAAATATGTAGCAACTTAGGAAGTTATGTTAATTAGTGAGATTTTTTTCAGAAAGTTTGTAATCATCAGCTTAAATTGTATTTCTAACTTCAGATTTTTTGACTACTTTTGTACCCATGACATATAGGTATCTGATGCTTTGCATGTTACCACTTAAAAACCACCAGTGCAAGCAATGCAGATTAGAAGGCTCTGAAACCTAAAATTGTCTTAAGTTACTTTCATTTGTATTTCATATTAATTAGTGATATCAAATATTCAAAATTACGTGTAATTATTGCTCTGATGTTAATGTAAAAGGTGGGTTGTTATGCATTTGTGTAATTTTGGTGAGAAGTGGTAGATTCTTCAAGTGTTGATCCTAAAGAGGTGGCTGAAAATGTTGTAATAAATTATGTTAACTTGTTTTTTGTTTTTTTAGGCAAACACAATTCTTCCTCATTCTCACAGCCATCACTTACACTGCTTACCAACTCTAATGAATATGGCAGCGTCTTTTGACATCATGAAAGAGAAAAGACTGTAAGAATTCTAAGTTACATTTAAAAGCAAACAATTACTTAACTCTCCTTTTTCCCCTACAGTTGAGTAAAAGCCTACCTTGCAAGTTTTCTGGTGTCTGAAGCCACCGCTGTCTTTATTTAAAAGCAAACAAACTGGTGCATATAGAAATGCTCTGTTAGACTTAACAGAAGTAGTTTCCTGTGCATCATTCAAAAAATGTTTACAGTAACAATTTGTAAATTTGGAAAGTTTTGATAGTAGAATTCAGAACACTTTTGCATAGATTGTAAGATTTTTACACAGAATTTTTCTTAAATCAACTCTAAGGCACTGTTTGACCAAGCAAATTCCGACACGTGTTCTGTGTGTTTGACCTCTCAGTTGTTTCATTCTTCTTTTTTGGCGTTTTGTTACAGTTAAGCTTTCAAAACTGAAAAAGCTTGAGCCAGTTTTTTTTCTCCTGTTGTTTATTTATACCTAATTAAGCAGTAATAGACAAAATCAGTGAGTCATTATTAGTGTGAGCAAGAGCAAAAAGTATAATATTGGCATAGAGCTGTTGGGGTTTTTTTAAACCTTTTTTTCTTCAGAAGAAAATGATGATTGTAATACTTATGTTACAACTTTCTGGTGCTTTTGTTCAAAGTTTGTGCTGACAATTTTTTCAGTTCCTTTCAGTTCCATTTGAATATAAGAATGTAGGAACAGACATTTTAAATTTATTGCAGCATTCTGCAGTGGTAGGTAGTTAAGCAGGGAACTTTGGCCATCATAGTGCCAATGAAATGAGATATATTTGGGCATCTGACTAGAAAAAATGTTTATAAAAGTTTTTCATTCCTTTTAGAACTAGAAGTACCTGTACTCTTGAGATTTTTAAAAACCTGGTGATGTTTTAGTTTTATTTTAGTTATTTTTTAGAAATTTTTCTGTCCATCTACTTATCTTGCAGTTTAACTTCTGAAGTGCTCAGTCATGAAATAGCATCCCCTGGGTACTTCATGTAATTTAAAACTCCTGAGGAAGTAAAATAATTTAATAGATTCACGTTTCTTTAAAATGTGTCTGTGACTCGGTATTCTCACTTGTGTGTCTTTGTAGAAGACCATTTAAATTGAGTGTGTTGGGTTTTTTCTAGTAGTAAATAGGAAATGTTTTTGTTAATTATTCTTGCCCTTCCTGATCTGCCTTGTCAGATCAGTATTCTGACAAATGTATCCCACCTTTCTATTTTGTCTTTCACTGTGTTGTCAGTGATAAATTACAAAATCTTTCTGAACTGCTACTGTGAAATGACAAATGCTGCTTGTAGAGTGCTTCCCAGAAATGTAGTGGTCTTCTGCTTTTTATTTTTCAGCACTTCTTGTATGTCAGTAGAAGACTTTGGTATGTGACAACACAGTTATTTTTCAAAAAAGGAATGTCTGAATTAGTCAAAGCTCTAGGATGAGAGGAAGGATGAAGAGCAGAAGGGCTGTGTTTGTGGATTATCTACAGCTTTTTGCTTTTTGGCATTTGTGGACATACCTGATAGAGTGGTAAAAGTTCCTGTTTTTGCTGGAAGAAAGCAATTTTGTAGCAGTGGTTTTTTATTTGGGGATCTTAGTTTTGGTCAACCCTGTGTTTCATACTCTGAGAAAATGTACACCCTGTGATGGATTAAATTTATGTAATTTAGAAAAGTGACCAAGTTCAAAGGTATTTGTTTGAAGATAATATAAAATAAAAAAACTCTTCTGCCCTATGAGAATTTTTGTTTATGGGAAAGAAAGGTAGACTTGCCTCCTCATTTCTAGACTTCCTTGTTTTATTTGCTCAAGAGGTTTTTTTTCTGCTGCCACTCTTTTGTAATTAACTGTTCCTGCCCTTGTGAACTGTCATTTCTATTACTTCCTGTCTTTTCCTGGAAAGCTTCTTACATGGTGTTGCTGAACTTCTTTAGATATAAAGAGAAGGAAACATACTGATATTCCTGCCACCCTCTGGGGGGGGGGGCAGAGGGGAGGATAATTTACAAGAAGTACTTTGTTAGTCAAAATTGAAGCTGGCCCCCTCAACTCCCAATTTTACTGCAGAACATTGGTTTCCTGTGACATCTTGCGACACTTTAATCTTTACAATATCTTCTGTGAATTGATAGTCACCACTAATTGCACAGTAGAAGGAAAGACATCAGTAAGGCACATTCTTCAGTACTAGAAATTCTGAAAGATGATTTTCTGTGTAATTTCAGTACAAGGCTGAGACCTATGAACGTTTGAAAACTTGTCTCAAAATTATTTTCTTTTTATTTGCTTTGGAGTTGCTGGTCAGTTCTTTCTTGAGTTATGTTTATTTACTGAACATACAGCAGTGGTGCTCTTTAGTTAGATAACAGTTGCCAAATAGTGATTATAGTATTTTTTCCTCTATTAGACGAGCAAGTGCTGCACTCAACTGCTTAAAACGTTTTCATGAGATGAAGAAAAGAGGACCTAAACCTTACAGCCTCCATTTAGACCATATTATTCAGAAGGCAATCTCAACACACCAGAAAAGGGATCAGTACCGTGTGCAGAAAGACATCTTTATTTTAAAGGTATTACCACTGTTGATTTTTCAAAGCTGCATTTTACTTAGGTCCTGACCCCAAGTTTCACACTCTCATCTAATTCAGGGCCATTTATGTGATTTTTTTTGTAGCAGTATCTTAATTTAATTTGTTTTGTAGGTACTTGTGGATACTGTATTGCATTTTTAGAAATAGAGGAGCGAAATGACAATTTTTAGTGCTTTTTAGGACCAGTTGTGTTTTCTTTAATATTAGATTCTTAATGCAGTACTATAACTATGCAATTCACTTTCAAATGTGAATACTGTGGAATATAGCCCTTTTTTATATGAACAGTAAGTATATCATGTGACAAGAATGAAAAAAATGATGCAACTGTAGTTTTTCATGTCTGTGTTCCAGGATACAGAAGAAGGACTTGTAATGAATCTTCGAGACAGTCAAGTTCTGAATCATAAAGAGAACCTTGACTGGAATTGGAATCTAATAGGGACCATACTGAAGGTGAGCTTAAAAAGGGTGTGGTAATATTTTTGTGAAATTGTTTGGAAAAATTGTCTCCATTTCACACGTAAGCTTTGACTTTATAATATTAATTCCATACTATATCCCATAATCTGTTTTATTTCAGAAAATCAGGATCTCATGGTTTAATCAGTGCTGATATAATCTCTTTGTATACAATCATTAAACTATATGCAAAAATACACTACAATTAAATTCACAAATTTTTCAATAAGCATGTATTAAATTTTATGTAACTTTATTTGTATAGAAATAGACTTTACAGAATTAGCTGTAATGACTTTAAAGGTGCTAGTACTTTAGGCTTCCATCAAAATGACACAGACCTACTTCCTCATTCAGTTTCATAGCAGATTTTTTTTTTAATATAATATGAACTGAAGGTTAAGGCTGGAGATGGGTTATAGATCAAATGTAAGATGCTTAGACTGAGTCACATGTGAAAACTTCAGTAGTATTCTATCTCATGGTATGTTTTGAAGTAATACAAGTACTTCCATAGAATGAAGTTCATTACAAAATCAATTTGGTTTTACAAAACTAAAGGAAATCTCCAAAAGTGAGGATATTATCCTAAATATATTTGATGCACAACTTTTAAGACACTGCCTCTTTTAAGCAGAAATCTTACTTTCTTTGAGTAAGAAAATTGAGTCAGTACTCAGTTTGGTCTTCGAACCAGAATAGCCTCTGTCACTATGTGCATCAAAGCCGTCCTTCTGTTGTTACCCCCAAATAACATTTTCTTGCTGTTGTCTTTACTCTATTGATATAAAGATTGTGAAAGTACAAAAAAGGATTAATGGTGACAATCATAATCAAGATTATTAAAACACAAAACAAAAAAACAAACCCTAAATATTTCTCTGCATTTTTTCAGGATAAACTTGAGAGAGCAAGAATCTGTCTGGTATAGAGACCTGAATATGTATATGACAGTAGCTTTGCTTCACCAAATTTCTCTGTTTACAGGCTTTTTACTGCAATTACTAGATTTACTGAATTACTAGATATCTATGCTTATTAATCATAGATATTTTTACCTTTGATTAAAGATATTATCAAGGAACTGTTTTTGAGAATCTCACTGTTTATTAGTCTATGTAGTACTTTGACAAGTATTCCAGGTTACAGAAGGACTTGTAATGAATCTCCGAGACAGACAAGTTGTCAGTCATAGAGAGAACCTTGACTGGAATTGGAATCTAATAGGGACCATACTGAACACCGTAACTGGTGGTTTATTTTTTACCTGATATTTAGGTCAAACTGTCAGTTTCCCTGCTATCTCAGACCTCAGACTGGTCAGCAGTATATTTTCTAGTGTCCTGTCAAACAGTTGCTAATATCTCAAAATCAGGGACATCTGTCTTTCAGAATGAGAATTTGGTGTGTTTTCTGGTTTAATTCAGACATCTTCTGCTCCTGTTAACTGCACAACACTAGCATAAACTAAGATAACATTATTCAGAGTGGTTCATCTTTAGTCCTTGAATGAGCAAGATCCAGATTCCAGTTTTCAGACTTAGCCATCTCATGTGGCTACTCACCTCTCTTTTCTCTCTGTCACAGCCTTATGGCTGTGGAGCATCACCTTTCTAACCACTTCACTACCTCCATCTCATGTGGGCCCTTACTGCATTTTTAACTTGCTCAGCTGGCTGGCTAAGCTGCTAAAAGAGCAATGGAACTGGCAGTGGTCAGGATGGAAGAATTGTGACTTTGTTGTGGACAGCAGAGTGTCATACTTTGTCTGACACTGTTACTATTGTAGTCAGTTTGTTAGTCATTAACTAGTGCACTATATGACTTACTGCTAATATATCAGTTGGAAATGTAGAAGTGGATTACTTAGGTAGGAAAGAAGAATGTGTGATGCACTTTTTTTCTTCTGTTCCAAGAAGATACTAGTTACAACAAAAATAAATCTGAAACCATAGAGACAACAGATGGCTATAAAAAGAGGAAAATATAATAGGAAGAAAAGATAGATCCACAAGGGAGTATTATGACTTCATGTGATCCTTCTTGAAACATCTTACAAAGTATGAACAGAGGAGTTTAAAATACCATTTTAATAAGCAGTATTTAAGTAAGCTATAACTGAATGATTATTTTTAAAACAAACCTGACTATTAGTGAAAACAACAAGCAAAAAATTTCCCTATTATGCATACCAGCATTCTTCTGTTAACTTGCAGAGAAGAAAATGAGCAAAATTGTTTATTTTTCATTATCTTTTCATAGTTTGCTGTTTTCATTAGAATTGTGGCCTCATACACATAGCATGTGACTGACATTCCCTGTCCTTCTCTAAAAAAAAAATCAAACAGTTTTTGGAGCAAGAAGTGTTGTCTTTTCATTAAAATAAGATGTTTTATGGGTAACATTAGATGCAAGAAAACTTTAATTTCTAATTATTAAGTAAACATAACTATAATAGAAATAAATAAATTTTAGTGACTAATCAAGGACTGATGTACAAGTTTCATATAATGCTATATTTGCTGTTTTTCTAGTGGCCAAATGTAAATCTAAGGAACTATAAAGATGAACAGTTGCACAGGTATGTAAAAATTATGTAGACTTCCTTTAAAGAAAGAAATTTGGAAAAACTGTTTTTAATATTGCAATAAACTATTCGTTGGATATGTCACATTTTGAAAACTGAATCTATAGATAAGCAGCAAAAAAGAAAATTTTGATAATGAGGTTGCAATATTTGCTTTAAATAAACAGGTTTTTCAGCTTTAGTGGTTTCTTCCTGTACAAATACTTCATATATTTATTCTGTTAACAAGAATCATACTGGCTTTGCAAACACTCTTATTTCATTTGAAACCTTAAAGTTTCACCCATTTGATATTTCATACATCAGTGTTTTGATGTCGACATGTCACAAATTTTGACAGGTCAACAGTTGTATAGTTAGATAGTTACAGCTTTCGTCAAAAACCAAGAAGAGGTTATTTCTAGTTGCTGTTAATGGCAAGGGAAGCATGTGTGGTTTTTTGTTGCTTGTATTTTTTTTTAAACAATAACAAAACCCCATTTCTGGTTCCTTTCGTGTCAGTTGGCATTAAGACATTTTTATTACTTTTGTGCATGTGTGACAGTAGTGTTACTAATTAGTTCTTGGATGTCCCTTTAACATGCATTTCAGAAATTTATTTGATGAAATTATTTTGAGGAATAGTTCTGTATTTGTAGACATGGAAAGCTATCTATGCATGAATTTGAGGTAAAACCTAAAGCTAAAACATACATGGAAAGGCTTACTCTGCTCCATTTTCAACTTTCACTGAAAAATAATCAGACTACTTTTATACAGTGTTTCCAGCATAAGTGGTAGTCCCATTGTAATCATAGCTGTAATTTACTTTTGCGAAAGGATTATTTTCCAAATCTGGTAGTTTCTAACATGGCTTCTCTGAAGCAATGTCTGCAGTCCAGGCTGTGATATGCACACCTGCTCCTCTACCTGCCTACTTGGGACAGTGTTCCTATTCCCTGTTTTTGTGCTGCGTTCAAGCGTTGTTTAGTGCTTAAATAATTTAATTTTAAATAAATTGAGAAAATCTAGGATTGACTTACTGTAAAATTTACACAGTTCATTGATTCTTTCTGCAGAATTGTTTTAGATGCTTTAATGGCTTTAAAATGCTGTTGCTCTTGTTTAATTATAACTAATTAAGCCCTGAATCTCTATGCTTTCACTGATCATAAAAAAATTTTCAGCTACTTTGTTTTTGAAGTGTAAAGTACATTTGTCTTTCCGTAAGTTTTGGTTTTGTTTTTTACTGTTCTTGATGATTTTATGGCTGTTAAAGTGACATTTCAGATAGTTTTGGTAGATTCTTTCCTCTCATTGAGATACAGTTAATGGAATATGTGTATACATATGTACGTATATATACATATATATGAACACACATTGAAATGTGTCTGTTAATAAATATAATGTATTTATTGCTAGTAGCCCAAAATAAAATACATTTGACAAAGTTTAAAGAAGCTGTGTTTGGAGTTGGGCATAGTGGTTTACTTACACATTTTTAAAGGCACAGTGCTTTAGTTAAGTTTTCTTGATGCTTGATATATCTGCCTTCAGACAGAACACTGTTTATTCTAAGGCATAAACATCTGTTTATTTATTGTCTAAGAATTGGCAAGTAGCAGCTCTTTGAGTATTTACTCTTGCAATGTAAAACTCAAGCTAATTGCTTACTATGATTTTGAAAAAATCTTGAGTAAGAATCTGTATTTGCAGTCACTGTCTTATGCTTAAGTGGGGTGAATTAAAACACTGTTGCTGAATAGATAACGGCCTTTTCCTGGCAGAACACAAGAATGTGGTTTTCACAGTAGCGTTAACTCTTACAGATGAAAAAAACTCGTCACAGTTCTTTTTTAGCTTGTTGTGAGGTTACATAGTATAGCCTTTGAAACTCACCACAGGATAAAATAGGGCAGAATGAATTGCAAGCATGAAAATGAGAAGGAAGCTATGGCTTCTATGAGCATGGAGATTTTGAGTTCCTTTGCTTATTTTAAGTCATGGCATAGAAAAACCTTTATAACACCATATAGCTGCATCTCTGAAATAGTCTGGATAGACTAATTACAGCTACCTGCTTCTCTTTTAATATTGAAAATCTATTGCCAAAAGCTATTTTAATGATAACATATCTTTTCTACTAGCATCGTTTTGTACTGTGAGACTGTCCTTGTTATACTGAAAAGTAGCAAATTCTTTTTTACTTTCCATAGGTTTGTAAGGAGGTTGCTATATTTTTACAAGCCCAGCAGTAAACTGTATGCCAACCTGGATCTGGACTATGCCAAGGCTAAGCAGCTGACTGTGGTGGGTTGTCAGTTTACTGAATTTCTTCTTGAATCAGAAGAGGTAAGAAATTTTCAGCTACAAGACTGGAGGTAGAATGAGAAGTGCTGCTGTATGCAGCTTAGAGGAAAAGCCTTAATTTTGGGGTGTTAAATCTAAAATGAGCAGTGTAATTAAGAAATATAACTTAAAATCTTGAGTTGTCCAGATGAGACACTGAGGAAGATGGCTGTGTTGAAGTTTTATTAAATACAGCTTTATTAAATGCAACTTCAGATTTGGAGTTTTTAAAATATTTGCTATGTATATCCTTCCTTCCTCTACCTTCATTTTTTTTCTTGTGGGCTAAATGTCCTTATACCTCAGTCCAAGGAGAATGTCGTTGAACAATCTTTTTCCTGGATAGACTAGAATTGATCCTAAGGTGTCTCCAGGCTAAACTCCTTTTATCTACCTTTGACCTTTCTGTTTAGTCTGAATTGTTTTTGCCAGATTTTGTAGAATCATAGAATCATAGAATGGTTTGGGTTGGAAAGGACCTTAAAGATCATCAAGTTCCAATCCCCCTGCCATGGGCAGGGACACCTCCCACTAGACCAGGTTGCTCAAAGCCTCATCCAGCCTGGCCTTGAACACCTCCAAGGATGGGGCATCCACAGCTTCCCTAGGCAACCTGTTCCAGTGTCTCACCACCCTCACAGTGGAAAATTTCTTCCTAATGTCTAGTCTAAATTTACCCTCTTTTAGCTTATACCCATTACCCCTT
>VZTO01018466.1:126035-167403 GCA_013400615.1 Syrrhaptes paradoxus | reverse complement strand
GGTTCTGGGCCCCCCAATGCAAGAAGGATGTGGAAGTCCTTGAATATGTTCAGAGGAGGTTAACAAAGCTGGTGAAAGGGCTGGAAGGAAATGTCCTGTGAAGAGCAGCTCAGGACTTCAGGCTTGTCTAGTTTGCAGAGAAGGAGGCCAAGGGATGACCTTGTTGTACTCTACAGCTTCCTGAGGAGGGGAAGTGGAGAGGGAGGTGCTGAGGTCTTGTCACTGGGTAACAGGGAGAAGACGTGTGGGAATGGCTCAAAGCTGCCCGGGAGAGGTTTAGGCTGGACATTAGGAAGCATTTCTTTACCAGGAGGCTGGTGAAACAGTGGAACAGGCTTCCTAGAGAGGTGGTTGATGCCCCACGCCTGTCAGTGTTTCAGAGGCATTTGGACAACGGTCTTAATAATGTACTTTACCTTTTGATGAGCCCTGAATTGGTCAGGTAGTTGGACTAGATGATTGTTGTAGGTCCCTTCCAACTGAAATATGCTATTCTGGTGTAAATTCTCCAAAATAATCCTCTTCATCTGAAAAAAAACCTCAAGAGTAACTCATTGCATTAGACTGCATTGTAGTTTATTTTAAAAAAGTATGTTGGGATTGCTGGGAAAGCATATGATTTCTCTTTCTACCAGATTACAGCGTCCGCACGTCTACCTGCCAGTTCACCTTTATGGCCAACTGGTGCACCATAAAACGGGCTGCCATTTATTGGAGTCTCAGGTGAGAATAATAAATATAACTTGAAAGATTTTGAAGAGTACTGCAACCCTCTTTAAACAGTCGTTGCTAGATAAATTGATTATTAAAGTCTTAAGTTATATGGGGACAAAAAGTTGTGAAGATGGTCTTTGCTATCTAGTCTCATGTAAAATTCCTTCCTGACACTGAAATATCAGAGAAACAATCTGCAACATGTTTCTTAAAATGGCTGCCAAAATCTTAGAATGAAAAGCAACTCACCAATAGAAATTTTTTTTTGTCTGTGGGTGAATTGACAAGCAAAACTATACCTGTCCTTGTAGACATTGAACAACATGAAGGTGAGGGAATAAAATCTTCTTTCTAATACCCTGAAAAGCAAAGGAAACAAACCCTAAGCCGGTTCATAGTTGGTTAAATGAAGTAACTTTTAACGTTTGTTTGCAAGGTGCTGTAATGAAATAAATATATTTGTTGAAAAGTTCAAAAGAAAGCTTATATATTTTCAGCATGTTAGTCTGATTAATCTGTTACATTTGTAAAATCTGAATTAGCTTGATGCCATCAGTGGTTATATTAACATTTTTTACTTTCATTACCGTTGCTGTTTGTTAATTTATGCTTATTATTTCAGAACTACCACTGTTCATTTTAGGGTGCATAATTTAAACTAGTGCTTTACCTGTTATTAAAAATGCAAGCGAACCTGTTTGACTGAGGTCTCCTTTCATTTGCAACTGAGGTATTTTTTCTTCTGTTTTTCTCCTTCAGAGTATTGTTACAGATCTAAGTTACACTGTTCGTTCCCCAATGCTGGATAAGTGGGAAGGAGTTAAGCAGCTGAAAGCAGCCCTTTGGGCCTTGGTTAGTAATAGATTTACAAACTTTTTGCAGTTGTTTGAGGCTTGTAATGACTCTTGATTCTGGAATAACTAAGCAAAATCCTATAAAATCATTAATTAGGGTTTTTGTCATAAAATGTTTGATTTTTTTTCCAAGTTGATGCTTTGTGCCCTAACTGGACTTCCAGTTGAAGATGGTTCACTGCACCTTTTTTGTTCTGAGTTTTCTAATAGTCATTGTCTTAATTTTTTTCTTTTTTGACAAATAAAAATATCAGATTGCCACATGTATCAACAATATTAGTATGGAACCAGTAGTTACAAGTTGCTGTGATTTTAATGTATGTGTTGTGGTGGTCCAAAATACAGTGTTTCTGGAGGAAAGCTGGCTGCCACTGTGTGAATATATATGGTCATGATGTCCTTGGTACTCGAGATAGGTGAAAACCTAGAGTCGGCATGTCAAAGCTAACTTCTAAATTTGCTTTGCCACCTCAGCTGTTCATCTGCTTCTTTCTTGTCTTCCCCAAAGTTTTTTTTTGGAACATTTGTCCAACGTGACTATTACGGGAAGATATTATATGTATGTAATAAAATGCCTGTGTAAAGGAATGTAAAATGAGTAAACCAAGATCCTACTGTTGGCTATAGTAGAATTGGTAAAATGAGTACACAGTCATTAACTATGTTTTGGAATTATACATAATGTGACTGGTCCTTTTTTGGAATTGTGTGATTAGGAAATGCCAAACAGGGTGCTCGGATCTCTTAATTGCTTTGAGATGTGGCTTGAAACAGTACCCCCAACAAACAAAAATGTTGAAAGCTTTACACTGATAGTGCTGCAGATAACATCAAAATCAAAACTTACTTGATAAACTTTTATTCCAGGGCAATATTGGATCATCAAATTGGGGTCTTAACTTGCTTCAAGAGGAGAATGTAATTCCTGATATAATGGCACTTGCCCAACATTGTGAGGTTCTCTCTGTTAGAGGGTATGTGTATCTGATTTATACAGATTTACAGATTTTACAAATTTACAGATGGTAGTTTTCAAGGTTTTCAAGTAGCCTTACCTAATTTTCATGAGTACAGTTTTGCACTTACTTGAAAATTAGTTTTTAAGGATCATTGATGACTGAGTAACTATCTCAGTCTTATACAATTGCAGAATGGTATAAGAAGTCTGAAAGAACATGCATAAGTAAATGAAATCTGTGAGAAAAAGATACATGCTACTTTTATCCTTTTTTGAAAAAACATTTACAGCATTTGCTACTTATATCTCTGTTCAAATCAATTTATTATTTCATTGTTTTTATTCAGTATCTTTTCCTGAATATTTAAAAGCATAAATAGGTGGTCTTTTGCCTAATATTGCTACTGCATTGATGTTTGTCCTTATGTTTTTTTTTTTAAAAAGTACTTTTCTACTTTGTGATCTTCTACTTTATATTACTTTTTGTAATAGTTCTTATTTTTGAATGGTATATTTTCTCAGATATTTTAGTGCATTTCTTAACTTTCCATTGATTTACGAATAAAAATGAACAAAAAGCTGCTTGGCAGTTTTATGAAGTTTCTGCAGAATTATTTTGAAACTGTTTCCTTTCAAAAGAAGTAAGTTTAGTTAAATTAGATGCTATTATTGTTGCTCTTTTTTCTATATGTACATTAAATACAGAACCTGTGTCTACGTGCTTGGTCTAATAGCCAAAACTAAACAAGGATGTGACATTTTGAAGCATCACAACTGGGATGCAGTGCGACACAGTCGTAGACAGCCTTGGCCAGTGGTCCCTGATGACATGGAGCAGCTCTGCAATGAACTTTCTTCTATACCCAGCACTCTTAGCTTGAACTCTGAGTCCACCAGTTCTAGGCATAACAGTGAAAGTGAATCTGCTCCTTCAAGTGAGTAACAACAGCAACAAAACAAACAAACCAAAACCCCCAAACCCACCCAGAACAGAATTTTGGTGTTCTTACCCTTTGGCAGGATGAGGCTCAGGCAAAGTGTGTAAAGGTGCTATTGCAAGAAAGAGTGCAAGTAAGAGGACAGAGTTGCATGCATTCAGAGAGATAAGTAAGAGGGAAGGGAACAGTGTCTTAGGTTTAAATTTGGTGTAGAAGTAAGAAATTTTAACATCAGGGTAAGTTACTAGTTTTTATGACAAGTCATGGCAGCTTGCTGTAATAACCCTGCAGAAATATCCATGCTTAGGTATAAAGATACATTTACTTGTTTGTCCTCAAAGGAATATTCTAGAGCATAAATACATGTATTGTGTGTGTGTATATACACACATACAGAGGAGCATTGCTGTATTAAAATTGTTTTGTATTTTGAGTGTGCAATACATTTTAATTTTGCTGTAGATATTTGGAATTTAAATCCAGACATATACCATATTTAGGCATCATTAAAGGAGAACATAGGTCGTCATCCTAGTAGCTGGATACTTGCACTGAAATAGGATTGTGTGGCTTTTCTTTTGAAGCAATGAGACCTTCAGGTCAGGTACTTCAGGTCAGGATACTTAATTTACACTACTAAGTTCTGCAGAAAAGAGTGTTGAAATGAAATTGCAGTAATTCACATAGTCTTCCACTTTGGCTTCTGTAGAGTTGCTGACTTTTTCACAACATAGTTTATACGCTTTGAAGAAATGTCCATTTTCAGTGACAAAGTCGCATGTAATTTCAGGTATGTTCATCATGGAGGATGACCGTTTTGGTAGTACTTCCACTAGTACGTTCTTCCTAGATATTACTGAAGATGCGGAACAAATATTTTATGACAGACCTGGACCTTCAAAGGACAAAGACCGTAGTCCCTTTCCTTTTTTTTCTTCTAGTAGACTTGTGAAAAATCGCATTCTAAACTCTCTTACTCTGCCTAACAAAAAACACAGAAGTAGCAGTGATCCAAAAGGAGGAAAGCTGACATCATCTGACAGTAAATCAAGCCTGAGACGAAATCGAACAGTAACAGAACCTTCCAGTAGCATAGACTTTCCTGCTGGGGAAGAATTCAATCCTGTTTTCAGAGTTCCTAAGATCCAGACTTTACGATTAGAAACTTCTTTTGTCGGAAGCAAGCACATGGAAGATACTGATAGTACCCCAAGTATTGGAGAAAATGATCTGAAGCTGCCAAAAGGTCTTGGAAATGAAATTCATCGGGAAAACACAAGCAGAGAAAGGCTAATAGATGGTCCTACACAAACACATTTCAAGAGTCGTAGCTTAAGTTTTAATACAGATACCACAACAAGTGGCATAAGCTCAATGAGCTCTAGCCCTTCAAGGGAGACTGTAGGTGCGGACACGACGAATGTAGATACTGACTGCGGAAGTTTGAGTACTGTGGCAAGCACAAGAACAGTTAAACCAAGTCACTGTTCAACACCACAGTCTAACCACCTGCCTCTCTCAAAATCCAACTCTGTATCCCTGGTACCACCAGGGTCTTCTCATACACTTCCCCGAAGAGCCCAGTCTCTTAAAGCTCCTTCTCTTGCTACAATAAAAAGTCTTGCTGACTATAACTTTAGCTACACAAGTTCTCGAGATGCCTTTGGCTATGCTACACTAAAACGCTTACAACAGCAGAGGATGCATCCTTCACTGTCTCATTCAGAAGCCCTAGCATCTCCAGCAAAGGATGTGCTGTTTACTGACACTATTACCATGAAGTCTGGCAGCCTGGATTCTCGGCTAACCCCAAGCCGGTAAGAGGTTGTTATGTGCTCGTTTCTTCAAAGCTGTAAGAGCAATTAAGTTAAAGTATTTTTTCTAATATTTTTTCCAAGTTCACCTAAAAGTGACAGCTGTTTGCAGAATGATTCATAACTTCACTGAAAACAGTATCAATATGAGGAGAATAATGTAATAGAGTGGGAATTCTCATCTTTAAGTGCTGTCAGAGAAGCCCGGCTTTCACAGCTGTGCTTAGCCCCTCTAGTGCTGTTGGTGACAAAGGAAAATGTTTCCTTTTATCACATTTGCTTCTTATTTAACTTTCAAAATATTTAAATACAATTATACTGCTAACATCACAGAAGCTGGAATAACAGAAAATTGCCCATGTAGTCAGAGCTGTCATTCAGAAGAGTATTTTCTTGATGTTGCTTGGTGAGGTTTTAAGACAGGGTCTCCTGACAATTTGTGTTCACTGTGACATTGAGGCCAGTGATGAGGTACTGGTACCACTGGTGTGTATGTGAGTTTGACTTTTTAGGTACAACAGAGCAAAGATTTTATTAATAGTGTTTATTTTTAGATGGCAGTGTCACCTCTTTATTTTTGAGTAATATTAGATGTTCTGAAGACTAATTGGATAGTTAATAAGATATCTAGCTCATGACATTGACACTGTTCCCAGCAACTACAGTCAGTGCTTAACTTTCTCTTAAAAGCTCTTCGACCACATATTTCCTTTCAGATCATCTTTTAGCTAGTGCATTGGATTTTTGCATTACTGTTTAAAGGGAAAAGACACTTTCTAGCTCTGTTCTTACCTAAACATCCTCTCTCAGATGAGAGAAAGGGAAGAAGCTGCCAATACATTAGTCATCTGCTTACTGCACAGAGCAGCAAATGTCCAGTCCCTGAACTGCACTCCACATAGCCAGTTGAGTGTATACAGTGCCTGTTTATTACTTTGCATTTTTTGTCCTAATTAAGAGCAATCTTAACTTGTTGATATTTTCACATGATTCTGCAAAGATGCCGTAAAAGTTAAGTTTTGTTCCCTTTGTTCAGTTAAGTTAGAGCTAGACTGAATGTGCTGATAAAGTGAAGGCTGATTCAGTAGCTAAGCTGCAATATGCTGGAAATCAGAAGTGCTGTTCCTTGCTCTGGTCACTGGCTTTCTGTACTGATGCTGGAACAAATCAGTGTCATTTCAGGTTGTGTTGTGGCTGTAGTAATGTGCTATTCCTTGCAGTCATGCCCTTTCATCCTGAGACTGCGTTGAGTGTAATTCTAACAGTATTCCTGGTGCTTAGCTGTTCATGATTTCTTCTGTCAGTGGTTAGGCTCAAGGATTTGAGCTGACCTGGTTAACGTTGAACTGAAATGACTGGAGAGCTCGTATCTATGAGAAGTTTAAAAAATTGCAGACTTACATATTACAAGAGTTTGTCAGATTGTGTTTGTTATTAATATATTTTATATATATATATAATATATATTAATATACTTAGAAAGTTAGTACTTTCAGAGTGTTAGTACTTCCAGCTAAATGTTGATACATGGTAAGGGATGCCATCCAGAGGGACCTGGACAGGCTCGAGAATTGGGCCTGTGAGAACCTCATGAGGTTCAACAAGGCCAAGTGCAAGGTGTTACACTTGGGCCGGGACAATCCCAGGTACTTGTATAGACTGGGAGAAGAGCTCCTTGAGAGCAGCCCTGCAGAGAAGAACTTGGGGGTCCTGATGGACAAGAAGCTGGACATGAGCCAGCAGTGTGCTCTTGGAGCCCGGAAGGCCAACTGTGTCCTGAGCTGCATTAAAAAAGGGGTGGCCAGCAGGGAGAGGGAGGTGACTGTGCCCCTCTCCTTGGCTCCTTTGAGGCCCCATCTGGAGTACTGTGTCCAGGCCTGGGGCCCCCAGCACAGGAAGGACGTGGAGCTCTTGGAGCGAGTGGAGAGGAGGGCCACAAAGATGATCAGAGGGCTGGAGCCTCTCTCCTATGAGGAAAGGTTGAGGGAACTGGGCTTGTTTAGCCTGGAGAAGAGAAGACTCCGGGGAAACCTCATTGTGGCCTTCCAGTACTTGAAGGGAGCGTATAAACAGGACAGGGAGCAACTGTTTACGAGGGTTGATAGTGACAGGAAAAGGGGGAATGGTTTTAAACTTGAGAGGGGAGATTTATGCTGGATATTAGGTAGAAATTTTTCACTCAGAGGGTGGTAAGGCACTGGAACAGGTTGCCCAGAGAAGCTGTGGATGCCCCATCCCTGGAGGCATTCAGGGCCAGGCTGGATGGGGCCCTGGGCAGCCTGCTCTAGTGGTTGGCAACCCTGCCCACAGCAGGGGGGCTGAAACTAGATGATCTTTAAGGTCCTTTGCAACCCAGGCCATTCTATGATTCTGTGAAAAGTTGTCCTTAAGTGCTGCTTAAGTAATGAACTGGAAAGAAGTATTCTGTCCTTTTTGTCTGATAAGACTATTTTTCTGTCAGTCTTCAGAAAAATTTGATTCATGTTTCATTGACAAATTCATGTGTTCATAACAACTAGCAACTGTAAATTGATTTTTGTGATGTTTCTAGTTGTTCCTTTCATTCAAAAGGTTGAAAAGATTATTTCTTTGTGTAAGTTATCTTGTGAGGCTAAATTTTCCACCTCTTTCTTTGAAGACCAACCAAAAATGTTGATGTGCATGTCTCAAATTGAGGTCATGGCTCTCACCCCATGACCTGCAGACATGCTTTCATGAAAACTTGTTGGTGTTTATCACTACTGGTAGTGGTATAACTTAGCTTTTCCAGGAAAAGCAGGGGCAAATGTTTAGTATCAATACGTTGTCTTTCTACAATTACTCTCAATATAAAATTAATGCTTTATTATGAAATAACCAATCCACTTGGTAATTTTGGGGTTTGAAGTATGGCTTTACTTCTATTGCAAGCCCACTCCTACTGCCACTGCATTGGTCAGAATCAGTTAGTAGCAAGAAAACTACTGATATCCTATAATTTGTGTTCTGTACGTTCCCATTGCGTAATAAGTCTAGAACCTTACATGATCAAAACTTGATAATTTAATTTTATCTCAGTATAAATCTGTTAACCTGTTCAGGATAAGAAGGCATTTTAATTGCACATCAGAAAAAAGTAGAAAATTCTTTCTGAGGCAGAAATGCAAGAAATCAAATGTTTTCCTCGCAATGTATAATAATTCACAGTAATATAATAAAAAATTACTGTTCCTGGGGTGTGTTTCTTCTTACTAGGAAGCTTTAATCCACTGCATATAGGCCATCTACATAGGTTGATTAGCAGAAAACATATGTTCTTATCTTAAGTGAGAAGTAAAATGACAGATGGCCAAATGTGAAATTTCCATCTTTCAGGACTCTGGTCAGCACTGAGGACTTGTTCTCCAGCCTCCTCTCTCCTGTCTCATTTTCCTAACATATTGCTCTCCTGGGGCTGCTTATCACAATCAGCTCTGCTTCCTGAACAGGTTCAGT
Source organism: Syrrhaptes paradoxus (assembly GCA_013400615.1). NCBI lineage: Eukaryota > Metazoa > Chordata > Aves > Pterocliformes > Pteroclidae > Syrrhaptes > Syrrhaptes paradoxus. Next base: position 158,651 of record VZTO01018466.1, on the reverse strand, counting down.
TTTGTTCTTTTTGCATTCAGATTGACCAAATTCTTCCTCCATGCTTGGGTGATCTAATGGTTGGTTGCTTTAGAGTACAGGAAAAAAATGCTCCTTGCTTGCATGGCTGGTACCTGAGCAGGCTCAAGGTTTGTGTTTGCAGGGATGTGCCTGCTCAGCTTGGAGTTTGTGAAGATCCAGAGAAGGAAGAGTCAGCATATAGGTACATTTCAAAATGAGGCAGTTAGCAGCTTAAAAGCCTGGTAAGTTGGAGAAAATTTATGGTTTTGCAGGGTTGGCCGCCCCTCAAGCAGAAGTTCCATCTTGCTATCTTTCAAGTCCCTGACCCAGGACTTTCAAAGAAGAAAATTTTACCTGACGAACTGCCAACCCATGCAATACGAGATGGAAAAAAGCAATGAGCCTATAGCTCTAATTTGACAGAGTAACAAGCTCTGGGTTCTACAATGGGAAGATTAGGACAGTGTCTCTGAGCAGTCCTTCTTACTCTTAACATGCTAAAAACCTGTGATTTGTTATTTCAATGTTACAGGTTCATGAAAGCTTTAAGTTATGCTTCATTAGATAAAGAAGATTTGTTAAGTCCTATTAACCAAAACACACTTCAGCGTTCCTCTTCTGTTCGCTCCATGGTTTCTAATGCTACATATGGTAGCTCTGATGATTACATTGGCCTTGCTCTCCCTGTGGATATCAATGAAATATTTCAGGTATGTATGTGATAATTTATTAGATTTCTTTGCATTTTCATACTGAAAAGTAGTCAACTGTCGCATTTGCATCAGAATAGATTAGATATAGAGAAATTAGGAAAAACAGATGTGGTACGTTCAAGGAATACATTTTGGAGAACAAGACTTTCTGTTCTAACCCCGTTTACAGAAAATTGCTAGTCTATTTTGTATTATTAGGCAAATAATGACACAGACTAGGTTAGGAGAGTGTTAAACACTGGTAGCATAAATATGTGTCATAATATAGCTTTTATGTTAAAATTAGGATAATCTGTGGACACCTGGTAATACCTGTTTATGCAACTAATTGTGTTCACTGGCTAACTATAAATGATGCCTGTGATTGCACAGTTAACTTCCTGCTACCACAGTCCTGAGAAATATTACTCTATTTGTATCTATATCTTTATAGCATTAAATTATATTGTCTTTACTTAACCTCAGAGCTAAATATATATAAATTAAACCATATTATTTTATGTGATTTATCAATAATCTGCCTCTTTCTACTTGGTTAAAACACATTCCCATCTAGCAAACTGATCCATCATAGGGTTTAATATTCTGTTACTTAATTATCAAAAACAGGACATGGTCTATATCAAAGGTAAGTCGGTCACTTTAGTTTACTTAGCCTTTGCCTTTCAAATCTAAATTACTTTCTTAATAATCTCAAAAAGTTACTAAAGCTAGAGAAAATGCAAGATTCTCCATCATACCTGCTTCTGTTCCACCTTATGAAATTACTACTTTTTCTTTCTCCTTTCCAGTCTTTGTGGCATATTTATGTTGCCTCATTTCTTCTCTCTCAACTCTTTGTAAAAATCAGACACATCTTGACTCTACAACATCTTACAGGCAATATTTTAGATGTCCTGGGTGTTTTTGCACTGCTCTTTTGAGATCTTCAGTGGTGTAGAGTGATCATGGACGGATCATTAATAGCCACTTCTAGGTCACTGGTTTCCTTACAGCCTGTCACCACTGTTACAACATTTGCTGACTGTTAATAAGCCTTGCTTAGTAAGTGTTCATTCACAAATGTATGTTTTTCTCAGTGGCTTTTCTTTAGTTCTCAGGAGCCCATTCCTCATTCTTAATTTCCTCTTCTAATTAGATCTTTTTCCTGAAGTAAAAAACGGACAATATTTTATTTCCTCGTAGAATCTTGTTTTTCCTTTGTATATTATTATTGCCTGTGCTAACTGTAATTTTTACTTGAATATTCCAGGTAAAGGAAACTCCATATTTCCAGAAGAAAACCACACCTCCATTTGATGACCGTGGAGCTAGGATCTTTGCACCTAATGCAGGAGGTACTGGTTTTGTTCCTCTCCTGTACGTTTCTGTTTATTTGTACATTGAGTGGGGCAGGGTGTTGGTACAGGAAAGGTTATTTTTAGCTGTTAAGTTTTGAGCTGTGTTCCGGATTCAGGATAGCAGCCCATTAATTTCCTGTTTTATTTAGTTTGAAATAATGTGGTGTTGCTTCAGAGGAACACAAGCTTGTTCCTACCCTAATAAAGGAAGGAGGAAAGTCTACATATCTTTGATTATAATGTGAGCTAATGCTAATCAAAAACTGGTAGTGATACTGCATCATGGAAAGTAACAAAATTTAAGCTAAGATAAAATGTATATGCCACATGTTGATCTGTTACATTTTGACTGCCCTTTGATTAAACATGAATCTATAGGATCCAATAAAGGTGCTAGGTGTGTATTTCAAAAAGTAAATTTTGCCTTTCTGGGATGTTTCCATGATAGCTGGTCAGTGGAGTTATGTGATGTGGTACAAGAGAATTGAAAGTGCTCTGTAATGCCTGGTTTGTTCTGGAAGACACTTCCTTTTTACTCCACTGTAGTCAGAAATCTGTAAGGCATCAGGATGTGTCTTTTCGGTAGGACAACTGAAAAAGAAGCGTTGAAACTGGTCCTAAAGTAGTATAGGATAGCTGTTGTCTTGCCTTCTAGTTAACTGGAACTTCATTAGAACTTTGAACATCCAAATAGACACACCTTGCTGATTTTTTCTTTTGTGTTGTTAATGCAATATATAAAGCTGTTTTTCTTCAAAATGTGTTTCTGTAGTTTGAGTTTCAATGTAAAGTAACTCTTGTTCAAAATTGTATTTGTTGGTATTTGCCTCTGGGAAGAGCAGGTCACTAAAGTGCCTTTGGCTCATTTCTGCATTGTTGAGTCTACTTTCTTTCTATTACAGGCACCAACTTAACAGTTTGTTAAATTGTGTTTCTGTGTTCATTGGTGCATGTGTCATTTAAACATCTGGTATATTGTTGTACTAATCTTGTTTGATACTATGAAAATTGGTAATGTATTAGTGTTACATGGGTATTATTACTATTACTAATGTTGATCTAGTGTCAGGATTTACCACATACCTTCTTACGGTGTGTGTGTACAGTAGGTGCATTTAGAGGTTAAATTCTGTCCTTCACAATGTTTTCTTACATATAAGCCAGGACTAAAACGTGCAGTCTGTTTTCTGAATGGTAACAAACTTGGGAGCTTAAAAAAAAGTTTCTAAATCTTCACACACACACCCTCCCCAGCTTTAAAAGACTTAAAAGAGGAAATTAGTTGAAATAATGTTGGTTGCTTGGTTTTGTTTTTTTCTGATACGTAATTGCTTATCCACAGGTCTTCCATCGGGTACAAGTGATGTTATCAAAAGCCCTTTTCAGATGCTCCGACAGCAGATCAGTCTGACGGAAATAATGAATACCAGCCGTTCAGATGCCTCTCAGTTTTTGGAAAATACAGAGGATACAGGGCTACAGGAGCACACGGATGAGAACTGCCTGTACTGTGTCTGCATTCAGATACTGGGTTATCAGCCTAACAACAAAGTGAACTCTTCATATAGTCGTACAGGTTAGTGCTCCTTCTGGGGAAGTATGATAAAACTGAATGACAGTATTGAATTTTGTTTGTTGATTAGTCTGTAATTTTTTTCCGTACTATTGACCTTGAAATTCCTTCTCCTTAAGCTCACTGTTCAACCGGGGGTATATCTATGGTCGCTTCCATCTTTTCACTTTCTAGTGGTGCTAGTAGGACTAGGTGCTTGCATGGTTTTTTAAATGCTTCTAAGACTGTATCAAAATACAAAATTTGAAATCTTACTTAGCAATTAAAATCCATGTCCTGAAAACTGCTTCTTGCAGTCAAACTAATGAAAAGTCTAACTTCAAAGCAAGTCTATACCATGAAGCAAAACAAGGGAAGCTTATGAAGCTCAACAAGGCCAAGTGCAAGATCCTGCATATGAGTGGGGGCAAACCAAAGCACAAATACAGTCTGGGAGGAAAATGGATTGAGAGCAGCCCTGAAGAGAAGGGCTTGGGGTTGTTGGTTGATCAGGAGTGTAACATGAGCCGGCAGTGTGCGCTTGCAGCCCAGAAAGCCAACTGTGTCCTGGGCTGCATCAAAAGAAGCATTAGCAGCAGGTTGAGAGAGGTGATTCTCCCCTTCTACTCTGCCCCTGTGAGACCCCACCTGGAGTACTGCATCCGGCTCTGGAGAACCCAACATAAGAAAGACATGGACCTGTTGGAGCAAGTCCAGAGGAGGGCCATGAAGACAAGCAAATTGCTGGAGCACCGCCTGCACCAGGGCAGGCTGAAAGAGTTGGTGTTCTTCAGCCTGGAGAAGAGAAGGCTCCAAGCAGACCTTGTAGCAGACTTCCAGCACTAGAGGAGAGATGAGGAGAGGCAGTCTTTATCAGGGAGTAGTGTTGAAATGAGAGGTAACGGTTTTAAGCTGGAAGATGGTAGATTTAAATCGGGTAGTAGGAAGAAATTTTTTACAGTAAGGGTAGTGAGATGCTAGAACAGGTTGCCCAGAGAAGCTGTGGATGCCCCATCCATGGAGTTGTTTAAGGATGGGTTGGATGAGGCTTTGAGCAACCTGGTCTAGGGGAAGGCATCCCTGCCCATGACAGTGGGGTTGGAAGTAGGTGATCTTTAAGGTCCCTTCCAATACAAACTGTTCTGTGATTCTGAAATCTGAGGAGTGTGTTTAAGTTGAGCTGTAATTTCTGGGATTTAGTCATCTTTATTAATATTTTGTGATTCATATCGGATTCAGAAGTTACATGCCGTTTTGCAATGTCTGTAATAAAAAGATAATTCAGTATATTGATGCTTAGTAGGAATCCTCACTGTTTTACAAGTGTTACACATTCAGGTAGTAACACATACAGAGCACTGTTAGCAAGGGAAATGTACAAAATGTGAGGAATGGCCCAAAGAGCTGAGTTTGAGTTTGCCATCCTTTCTCAATACTGAACTCAAAAAAATTTCAGCTGTAGTCTTCAAATAGCATAAGGGGATTACAGGTGCAGCATAGCCAGGCTCTTGTCAGAGGCACAGAGCCAAAGGACAGGAGGCCATAAACACATGCCGTAGGAATAGAAATTCAGTTGAACATAAGGGAAGAATCTTCACTCTGTAACTTAATCTCATTTTGACATGAGCCCTTCTTTGGGCAAGATGTTGAACTAGGTGATCTCCAGGAGTCCCTTCAGACCAGTGTTTTTCTGTGGTTCAGAACAAAGCTTGGATTTTATATTAATCTCTTTAAATCCAAAAGTGTGAAGGCTGTGGACAATGAAGCTTCCCAGAAGAATCTTTCTTGTCACATCTTTCTGTTGATGAAGTCAGAGCCCTTTTTGCAATGCCTGTGATAATTGCATGAACAGAAAAACTATGCCTGTGCAAGAGCATCGTTACTATGTTACGTAAAATTGAACACAGCTAAATAAGAGCTCTGTGTGATAACAGTTTTTTAGGCTTCATCTTGCATGCTTACCATTGTTGAAACATAAGAAAAACATTCAAAGTGTGGAAAAGTGTAAATAACAAATACGTCACATCTTGTTTGACAGATTTTTCAGATATTCCATACACTGATTGGTGTGGGCAGACCATACACAATCACTTAGATGTGCATTCCTCCAAATTTTCTGGAATTTCAGGCTGTAGTGATGCAGTATCCCATGGCTCAGCTAGCAGCACCAAGAGTACAGAGCTTGTACTAGGTAAGTTTGAAAGCTTTATGATTATTAGAGACTATAACCCTTAAAATATATTTTACGTGTTGTGGAAAAATAGTATTCCATTTATACATATTGCAACAAAATAATGTTAATTATGTAAAAAACAAACAACAAAAACCAAAACAGCAACAAAAGAACAAGAATAAAAACAACCCTTCTCTTGCTATACCAGACTTCTGCAGGTTATTAAATATCTCTATATCTGACATTATGAGCAAATGGACTACCTTTTTTTCCAGACTGGTGTTAGTTTTAAAAAAAATGTATGTATTTTTAAAACACTACTGAATTTTTGTAAGAGACAGACATTTCTTTTTTAGGCTTGTGTTTTATATTTGAGTTGTCATAATTTCTTACAAAGTAGCTGGTTGCAAACTTTTCCAGCATCTGATAGAAACAGAGCAGGTAATCACTTGCCCAGTCTGCAACATGATTTAGTGGTAGAGAGAGCACTGTAATTGAATCTTAAAGATTTTTCCATTTATGAAATGGTACTTTACCTTTTAAAATATTTCTTACAATTCCTGAAAATAGGGCATTTTTAAGTTTTAATTTCAATGGAAATATTTGCTGGTAGTTCAGAATACATACATAAATGTGTGTGTTTATAGAATGCTAAAACAGATTTATGAGGCATCAGATCAGCAAAAAGACTATTCTATTTAAACTCCACACTGTTAAATCTGTTTTTTCCAGGAGTAAAATCAATCCCAGACGATACACCAGTGTGCAGAATACTTTTGCGGAAAGAAGTCTTACGTTTAGTAATCAATTTGAGTAGTTCAGTAGGAACTAAGGGCCATGAAACTGGACTCCTGACGTAAGTTGAATACATTTCAGATGTTTAGCAGCATTTAGTTGTATGCATTTTCTAAGGTTTCTGGGATAGTGATTAACTTCTGACTTCTCAAAAAATTGTCAAGGAGATATGATTGTGGGTTACTGGGAGTGATTGAATGTAATGTAAAAGCTAAGCAAAGAATTTTCCTTTTAATATTTTTGCTCTGTCTTTAATTTCCTACTGTTACCCAGTTTTTTTTAACTGTAGTGAGATTTCATTACATACCTAGTATATAATGCATCTTTAAAAAGAAACAATGATTCTTTTTTTGTTATGTATGTAACAATAATATATATCAGATAAGCAAAATAGCAAACTGAAAGTAACTTCAGAGACACAAACCTGCTTTAAGCAAGAATTAATTTATAGGAAAAATCAGGCTAAAATATAGCATTTGATCCTGGATTTATATTCCTGTAAAAAACCCTGTAGGTTTCTGGGCTAGTGACATTGGAAACTGATATACATTCATACAACTGCTAAGAGAAAATGCAGACATGCTCATTTTAGTTTTAAAAATTCTTACAAGTAATTAAGTTAGCTTGTCCATATTTTTTATTACTGCTGTAATCCGTGATATATTGTTCTCTTTCTACATCTATTATTTTAAGACTAGGTGGTCTTAGCATTTCTGTATAACTTCCAAATTATATATTCTGTTTCATGTCATTAATATAGATTCCTTCCAGTTTGGTACAAAATAATGCTGCCTGTTCTGATTTTCTTGCTTCATTAGATCTAGAATTTAAAATGCCTATTACTGAAGAGTTCTACCTTGTTAATGATGACAATCAAAATCTAATTGAACAGGTTTCTAAAGTGTGATGGAAATCTGTTCAAGACTTTAAAATTTTTTTTTCTGTTTTTCAGAATTAAGGAGAAGTATCCCCAAGCATTTGATGACATATGCCTTTACTCTGAGGTATCCTACTTGTTAGCACATTGTACATTTCGACTTCCATCTCGAAGGTTCATTCAGGAGCTATTTCAAGATGTACAGTTCTTACAAGTAAGTGGACGGTTCAGGTGCATTGAATGCACCAAAATGTGCCAGCTGGGTGCAGGTTTCATGTTCTGACTAAAAGAAACCATTTTCTGGGGTCTCTCTAGTAGAATCTCTAACAACATTAATACTTCATCTGGCTTTTTCTTTTAGATGCATGAAGAAGCAGAGGCTATTTTAGCAACACCAACAAAACAGCCAGTAATTGATATATCAGCTGAATCCTGACCTCTGTCTCATGCACTGCATTGTGTATAGACTTTCTGAAACCCTCAGATAACCTCCGACTGACTGGATAAAAAGCTTGGAGCAACATGTTCTAGACTGTTCCAGAAGCTACTGGTACCTGAAGACTGAACTGAAAACTTTTTCTTCCTCAACCAATTACTGCCCCAGTCTTTTGAGCCTTTTGGGGAGTTATTAAACATTACCATAGTTTTAATAATAGTAATTACCAGTATATGCAAGAGCTGAGCACTGAACACAAGTTTTCATTTCATTTTCTACCATAAATTAAAAACAATAGGACGACATGCAGAGACATCTTTTTTTGACTGACTTCCGATTCTGTTCCAGAGAAGCAGAACGATGCCTTGCTTTTTAACCCATGAATACCAGGAATCGGAGACATGAGGGTGCATTCCATTGCCAGCAATGGGGAGCTGTGCTGTAATTGTGGGCACCAGGGGATTAATGTTAGCCTTTCTCTGTTGGTTTTTGTACTGTTTATAACACTACTTGAGGGTTTGTAACTTCAGATAGAAAGAAAAGCCTCTGTGAATCCGAGGTTTTCTTTAAGTTATTTTTAATATTGCTGTAGTTCAAAGTCATTTTATTAGCAGTCTCTCCAGATTCATTACATTTACATACATTTATCTTTCCTGAACCAGTTAAGGATTTTCACTACAGTTTGATTTTAAAAATAACAAATCATTTAAACTTAAAATGTTGACATCTGATTGTTCTCCCTGAATGATGTCCATGTATTTGCAGTTCTACACTCATGCTCATATAGTATGAATGTTGGTCTTACTCTTAACTAAAATCTTTTAAAAAGCATGATAAATGAATAGTGTATAAAGTAAACTTGAAGGCATTTGATCATTGCTGCTTTTGTGAGACATAATATGAGTGTTTTTCAAGTTCCATGGAAACAGCATTTTATAAAAACAAAGGTTTATTTGAATTTTCAATAGATGAGTGATCAAGCATCAGATAGTACTAATAATTGTAGTGAAAAGCCTTAAGTACCAAATTTTGTAGCAGCAGTACTTAAAATTTTATATTGGTATTCAAGACTTGTTGCAAAAGTTAAATGTTACTAGTGAGGTTTCTAAATTAATGAGTGCAAGCTAAAAAAAAAAAGGTAAGAATCCCTACCACTTTTATCATGGATTTAAAGATTCAGAAGCCTTTACACGAAGATAATACAAATATATGCAAATGTGTATATACAGTAGCATGGCCACCTTTGTTAGAATGCTTGTAATAGCAGGGATTACCCTTTGATTTTGATATAGGTGAATAATTCAGCTGGACTGTACTAAGTAGAACGTATTTTTATCCATTCACTTTTGCCATTTTTTATAATTGTCAGATTAATACTTAAATGAAGATAAGTGAAATTTATCCTGATGCTCATAACTCTGTTCTTACTAGCTATGCTACTGGAGATTTAAATAAGTAGTCCTGTGAACAGTAAGGCACAATTCCTAGTAAAATGTAGAAATTTTTTGCTCTTATTGGAAATTTCATCTTGCCACATAAGCACTGCTTTGCACCTATCACTTCACTGAGTACTTATGTGCACTGCATACCATTAGATTCTGGGAAAGCAGATTGTAAGCTGCTGCTCTTAGTCAAATTTAGTTCCTAAGATCATCATTTCACGAGTTCCCACTGAAAGAAGGAGCAAAAAGAAACCAATTCAACTCTTCTATGGTCAGTGACCCAAATAACGTATCTGTGTGTCAAGGCATGTTTGAAATGCTCTGAAAACATGTCAGACCAGTAGCTATTGGACTTCTCTGGTCATCAGAAATAAATGCTTCTGTAAAACCAAAATGTCAATCACAGTAGACCAAATAGTGGTATAAACTCCAAAGGAAATAATGTAGTTCTCCCAAAAATGGGGCTAGCATATCTTATACAGTAGTTTCAAACACTACCTCAGTTAGGCTAGAGTATAAGAGATTTGTTTTAATAGCTAGATGGAGTTCCGTCAAACAACTCTTATTTTTCTGCAGTTAAAGCAAAATAAACAAGTTTTATCACCTGTATTTAAAAAAGCCACCTTTATTCACTTGTTACCAGTTTAACCCATAGCACTTCATGTAGAAAGCACCATAGGAAGGCCTCTGGTTATAAAAAGGTAACCAAAAGTGATGTCAATATACTTTTGAAAGAATCTCCGTCTTCAAATGCTTATGTGTTCTGAAGTTCTTGCTTGTGTGGGGATCCATGACAACAGAAACTTGATGTGCAAATTATGGCTGCAAATTCAGCTATAAAACATGTTTTTTTTCTGAAAGTGTATGAGTGTCAGTAGATTTCAACAAGTATGCATCAAGGTTGTAAAGTCTGTACTGTACAAAACATTCAACATTTCTAGAATTAATTTACATATTTACATTACGCTCATATTAATGTTTCATTTAATTGGCAAACGAAGGGATACTGTTATTGATGGAGTTTGATATTGGCATAGTTATAAACTGTGAATTTCTAATTCTATTGATTTTATTTTTTTTAAATATCCCTGTCAGAGTTCTTACTTTGGGGATTTATTTGCTTCATGAAAAAACTTTGAAAGAAAACAGTAATAAATAAGAAATTGTACTTACATTAACCCTAATAAAGAATCCTTCCACTTCTCCTGGAAAGGTTTGCAAGGGAAGCTGACAGACCACCTGCTTTGTATTTTTCTAATCCAAGATATTGGTGATACTGTTGAATACATGTTAAAGCATATAGTGTTCACTTACACTGTATACAAATACTGTTTGGTTGCTGTGGCAGAGAAAACGATTCAACATGCTAACACAGAATACTCAGCTCCGAGGGGAGAGTCTTTGTGGGAAGGAGAGGCTGGCTGCAAAACCAGTCGCATTTAGTCCACTACATTAGCTGGCTGATTTTCTTAGTCTCCAGAGAGCTAACTAAAGGGCTTCCAGTTACTGCCCCGAGGGCGTGTTTCTCTCCACAGAGTGGGGAGGAGGACAAAGCTGCGTGCTGCCAGTGTCCTTTTGGAGAGAGACACCTTTTCAGCTGCCTGAAATTTGGAGATGCTGAATTGGAGCTGGAGATGGTCAGGCTTTGAGGTACTTAACTTCAGATGCCGGGCCCTTGGCATGTTGCATTTGAAACAGTTGCTTTTCCTCATCTGGTAGTTCTTATTTGACCTGACATTCGTACCCTAAATGTGCTGTCATTGTCTTCTGTGGTTTGTTGTTTGGTTTGGTTTTTTTTTCCCCAAGACACAATAAGTACTGAAGTATTCAGTAGTTGAGGGTGCAGTGGCTTGGCACACTGAGGTAAGCTGCCCTTACAAACATGTAAAAAGGCAACAGTGTGAATCCTGCGCCTGTTTCTGTAATTTCATTTTGAAACATATGTAGTGGTCTTGAACAAGAGTAGTAATTTATCAAGAGACTGGAAAAAAACTGACAGCACCTTTACTAGGTGCCTGAAGAGAAAGGAAGCCATGTGAGAAGTAGGCACTAAGCAGAGCCTAGTGAGAGATGAGAGCTGTTGCTACTTCTTAGTCTGTGTCCTGGACTTTGTATTTGGCTCTTTTTGTGAGTGAACATGAGCTCAGTCTCCCCAGTTGCCGTGGAATAATCCTTGCCAGGCTTCTGAGCATCTCTGAGGTTTCTGCTCGCCTCCCAGCAGGGCTGTGCAGGTGTCCTGTTACTTAGAGGCAGTTGAAAGTGGGTCCTGTAACTTTTTAAGTTAGTATACAAAGCGAGAGTAAAATCTGAGAACAGTGTATAAAAACTTTGGGAACATGCTAGGAAACATGTTTGTATTGTGCCAGAACCCCATTCTCCCAGCCCCTTCCACCCCTGCCTAGCCTTGGTTTTTGTTTTAACTTTAGTTCCCTGGGTAGTTTTGGGTTCAGCAGATTTGTTATGTTCAGTAAACAATGTAGCCTAGATGGCTAGCAATGCCACAGCATGCAGAAATTGCACATTTTTCTTGAGTTGCTTTGTAAAATACACTATATTCAGAAATGTAATTTATGCCAAAAAGTGTAACATGCCATTTGTCACTGAATAGGGTGTTTTAGCACAAGATACAATGTCTAAAGGGGGGAAGAGGCCGACATCTGTAGACTTGATTGAAAAATGTTCCAGTACTGGGCTGTCAGCATCCCTAAAACTGCATTACAAGATGTTATCTAAATCATTCTGAGGAGGGAAGGAATCAAGGAAAATCTCAAGACTTACTCTCCCTGTCCTGTGTGTTTTTTTTTTTTATTTAGTAATACGCTGCTACATCTTTGGAGGTTCTAGTGTTTGTAGGTCACTGAACAGACATTGAAATCTGATTTATATTGTATACCTGTAACATAGAAAGAAAAAGTATTTATATATTTTCCGTAAGAATATTGCATTGAGCTGTGTATAATTTAAAGAGAGGCTTGTCCCAAAATGGTTTTTTTTTTTTTTGTATAGTGTGTACAGTTCATGTCAATGGGCATTAAAAGCCTCCTGAAGTGTAATCTTATCAAAGGGATGAATTGTTAATAAAATGTACTTAAAATTTTTATAGTTGTTCTGGCCTCCATATGTATCTTTCAGCACTAGAAATGGATTGGAATTTTATTTATATTTGTAAGCTATTAATTAACTAGAACAACCTGAAATTTTCCAAATAATTTTTTTTGTCAAAAATACATTTTACATTAATGCTTTGTAAGATGTCTTATAAAAAGAGAAGGGGACTCTTTAACAGTTGGTACACCATTTTTATTTTAAAAGCTTAGCATACTGCTACTGAGAATTAAAACATCACTTAATGGAAAATTATTAAGTATTAGCATTTCAACAACAGCTGTGAAAGTTAAATTATAAACAAGAGACAGAAGTTTTCAGTTTTGAACTCATTCAACCATTAATGCAAGACAGCTGTCTTAAAAGTTACACATGCAAAAATACGTTGTTAATCTTTATTTCTAGTTCTAGTGCCCAGATTGTACCCTTTGACAGGCACCAAAGTGTTATCCTCCTTGGAATCCTCTGTTTGTGTGCTTTTAAGCATGGGTGGTTCCATGAAACACCGCCCATCAGGGCCAGCAAGCAGAAAGGTTCATAGATAGGGAGGAGCTAACTTCTCATCACCTCGCCAAGGATCTGGTCTATGGTAAAATATTTCCTTGCTGCAAGATGATAATGAAGTTTCATCAGTGCAGCTTCTCCCCAAGAAAGACCAAGGGAGCTGAGCTGAGCTCTTGCCCGGCCTGTGTGTCCCACCCCACCACCAGGAAGGCATGACAGGGGACAGGCCACATTACCTCTACCCCCACCCCATCTGCCCCAGCTCACTCCCTGGGTGGAATGACTGCAGCCAAGCCCCAGTGATAGCAGGAATTTGCCTTTTTTTTTTTTTAGCCATCCCCTCTGCCACGAGGAACTGCAGAATGTGTAAATTTAAAATGTTTCATGAGATAATCTGACTTTTCTGACTGACTTCTGTATTGGGATTCCTTAGACATGTAACTCTTGATTTGTAACTTCCAAAGTTTTTTAAAGAAACAGGCTTTTTTTTTTTCTTTGAAATGCACAGACAGGAAATCTTAATTTGCTAGTGGCAAACCAGCTCCCAAATGGTAAAAAACAGTTCATTATTTCCCTTTTGAGAACTGCTTATTCTGTGCTCTAAGTTGGATTCTTGTATTTGTGAAAGATTCCAGACAGGGTCATAGTTGGGCAACACCAAAGAAATCTTGGCACTAAGGAGGTTCATCTGGTGAGAATTTCAGATACAACTGCAACTATTCTGCTTCATGTACTGTTTTTTAAAATCAAAATGGAGGACCAAATTCACTGCTGCCTACTGTAGGGATTGAGTGTTACAATAATTATTTTTTTTTTAATACATGCAAAGTGTTGGAAGATGTAGCTCTGCTGTTCTTCACCCACCCTGTCTGCTCACCTGCTAGTTCAGGGTTAATGCCAAAAGAGGTTAAGGTCATGTGCACAAGCAGGGACAGGGCTGTGGGAACAGCTGTCCTGCTGTAAAAACCCTTCCTTCCCACTTAACTCCCCCCATTTCCGTGTTCAGTTAAGAGGATTTTATTTAGGATTTTAAAGGGTCATTCTTCCAGGCAGCGAAGGCAGAAGTGCGAGGAGCCCCAGTTACCAGAAATGGGAGCAGCAGCCCCCTGACAGGGGCCCATACCATAGAACATCATTCTCTGCAGTCTTCCACCCACCGCGTGTAGTTGGAAGCCAGGTGAAGTAAAAGGGTCTTGGTGCACAGCGTGGCACTCCTCAGGAAGTCAAAGTTCCTTCTCATCTTCCAGTTCTGCACCACACTGAATGCTGCTAACCATCCTCTGTTGATTCCTTGCATCATTTGAGAGTGAGAAAACAGAAGCCACTCGCTCACCTTCCCCCCTGCCCCAATGTGAAGGGCTGAGACAGACCCCCTGCCAGGTCCTGTTCTGCACACAGCTGCACACTAATCCCCAGCCCAAGGAGGGCCAGAGCATGCAGAAAGTGCATGCATGATACTGCAAGTGAAATACGCTCCTTGAGGACAACCACCTACCTGCTTGTTTAATTTGCTCCTCTACAGAGATTAAAAATTTATTCAGGAAGTAAAATACAGTAGCTCTTTGCATCAGGCAATGAGAAGCTGCTGTGAGCTAATCTTCTGTATAACACAGGCCACACAACAGCCTACAAATCTTATATAATGTCCACAACTTGTGATGAAACTATAGCATGCATCATTCCTGTGCACAAGTCAATATTTTTAAACTAGTTTGCTGTGTTAACAGAAGTGGGGCAGTTAGGCTTGTGAAAGCCTTCATCAAAAGGAGAACCTGTGGTTTTAGAAATTCTTATTTATATTGTGTAACCCAAACACGGGATGGACTCAGTGGAAGAGAGTATATCAAAGCCTTCTCCCTAGGCAGTGCACAGCTGTTTGTGAAATATATCTCAGGCTGGTCTTTCTGCCAGCTGTTTCTCTGGGTGTTGAGGCAGCACCTTCATTAAAAAGATCGAAGTAATAGTGTGGCTGGTACAGAGCTACTGACAGTTCTGGCTTGCTTGCTTCTAGTGGTGCCAGTATTTGATAGGGATCAGATTCGGCTGCAAGATGAGAAGAATAAGCAAAATTTTCAAACCAGGTATGAGTTTGAGGTGTAGGTGTGGGTGTAAAGTCTTTCTCTTCATTTTCATTAGGGTAAATCCAGGAAGAACTGTGACCATCAATCTTCTCTTCTGTTGGCATTGAAGACAACTGGCTCCATGGCTGTAACTTCTGGGCTTCGGCCTTATTGTCGAGTGTTAGCCTGTCAGGAATGCAGTCACTTATTTTCAATACTTTCTCAGAACTGACCTACAAGAGAATCATAAAACAAATACTCAAAGCAAGCCTGGAATAAAGGAAAAGTAGTGATTACTTCAAGCACTTCTAATCCTGTCTTATAATTTTTAATTCATATTTTTCATAGAAATGCACAGAATTTGAAGGAAAACATATGTATGTTCAATGAAAGCTGTCTTTTATGTGGTTTTTATCAGAGTATTAGAGATTTCTTTTTAAAGTAAGTTTCAGTGTGACCACATTTAAAGAAGGAACCATGTCCTTCTACTTTAAAGTCTTTTGCCAGGTTTCTGATGTGTGCAGTTTTTAGTCTGAGCCATTAGCAACTGGAAGGCAGCAGCAGGGACTGTTAGGCTGTACAGACCCCTCCCTCTGGTTCTGGTGTTCACTGAAAAACAGCAAAAATGGCAGCAGCCCCACCTGTGCCAGGGTGAAAACAAGCTCCTTTTGCAACCCCCGTGCCTGCAGCAGCTCCCAGTTCAAAGGGCCTACAGCAGAAGCTGAAGGGCTTTTGCCAATCCTTTCCTCTTGGCCAGAGAGGGCAGTGCCTGGTAGAACGCCCTGCATCCTCCGAAGGGCCAGTAACTGCATCACCCTACTCTGACACCCTACAGCAGAGGGGCATGTGGGGCAGGAGGAGTGGGTTCACAGCACAGTGCAGTATCCTCTGGTCTGTTGTGTTCAGACCGTGATGGGTTTTGAACAGTTAACACTGGAAAAATCACCTACTGTATCAAAGAATTCCATTTCTTCTCCAATTATGATTTCACTTTTTGCAGTAACAGACTTCAGAATATAAACTTATCGCTGGAGAGTCACATGAATATCCAAATGAGAATTTTCCACTAAATTATCACATTAAATTATATTAATTTCTGTATAATGAGTGTCACTCATTTTTAAATGTAGTCAACATAAGAAAAACTTTTTCCTGAAACTTCCCTAATCAAATAATGGAAAAAAAAATACTAACTTTTCTGTAATCTTACCTTAAACTCTTTGAATGACAGCACTGTGCTTTTGTTAGGATTGGGTATTACAGGACAGCAACACTCCTTCACCCTGGAAATAAGACAGGAAAACAAATGGTGTTTTTGTTCTCTCATCAAAGCATATTCTACCAGCAGAAGCCACGTGTAGATGTGTGCAGAAACAGCAGCAAGTGATGAGTGTCCCAGAAATGCCACAAGCCAAATACTTTAAAAATCCACACAGTTGGACAGCCAAAGGAAAAAATGAATGAGGCCTTACAACAGGCTGGAAGCAACAAGCTGCAGCTGTGGTTTGTGAATTACTCTCGTTACATTCTCTGTCTGCTACAGGGAAGTGCATTGTAACTTACCACTTCATCTTCCAGTGGCATATAGCTGCTACTAGCAATGGAACTATCACTAGCAGGACTAGAAGGTACAGCATGTTTGCTGTGGAAGAAAAATACTTTAAAAATTTGTTTTCAAGTTCACACCTGTTAAAGTCAATATAGCCTGAGTTTCTGGGACAAAAATAACATCAAGCCCGCATGGGATACCTGCCACTAACTCAACAGTAACACTGTGTGGTCGGTGGTTGCAAGATTGTTTGGCAAGTTCTGGGATACAGATGTAAGTCTTTGGACCTTGATTTCCTTTACCAAAATTGAACTATTTCCAGATTGCTTTTAATTTGCCCTCATGTTGGCATCTTAACTATAAGGGTAAATTCCCAAGAATTAAGACAATTATAACCTCACTTAACTATTTGTTTAGGTTTTCCCTCAGATCCTCAATGATGACAGATTTTTACCATGAGACACTGACAGAACATCTGTACCTCCAGTATGGATGGACAACAGCAAGACACTACACAAGTGTTTGTGCTCTCCTAGGATTTATGCTGACACAGGAATCTCAGTATTTCTTTCTAGTTGGAAGACACAGCCTTGCAGTATGCTTTTCCACAAACAGATGAAGCTAAAATAAGCAGGCTGAGGGGGAGCACGAGTTATTGCTCGCTCTCCCTCTTGCCCTGTGCCAGCAAGTTTGTGTGTCCCACACACCCCAGCAGGGAATGGAATCATATCACATTCTCCCTTTACCTTTCTATTAAGCCCCCATTTCAGTTCCCTGCACGGCTGTACAAATTTCTGTGCCTGTGCAAGAGAAGGCTGGAGCATAGGAGCTGGAACATGGGTGTAAGAGGCAGAACTGCTTCTGTGAGGGTGCCATGAAGGTCTAGACATTGTTCTGCTAGTTAGCCTAAAACATGAAATCGCCTTGCATAAGCCAATGCTTCACCTTTTCCTACCCCTCCCCCTTCACCTCCACCCCAACAAATTTTTCAAATCCAGGCATCTCTGATTTGGATGGTAAATTACACAATGACAACTGCTGAGTGGTATTTTCAAGGGATCAGAATTACAGGCAACTGGCTTCCTGTTCGGCTTTGATGATCAAATCTGCCCAGTTAGCAAACTACAATGCTCAAGCCAACACCCTTTCTTACTGACTTACAAAGGAGTTAACGTGGCAATGGATTTAAAGACTGATGAGAATATAAACAACATGAGGAAGTTCAAGAGTCCATACAGAAATTACCTGTTTGCACACAAGTCTATAGTTCTTCCCATATTAGAAAACCAGTTAAATTCAAATGCAATTTTTCAATGCATACTAGCAAACAGGACTCACTAGTCATGCAAATGTGCACATATTAAGCTATTTCCCAGAAAGATGTAAGACTTAAATACAGATGTAGAATTACTTTCCTTCTAAAATAAAAAAAAACACAGCTACTTTACAGTATCAAAATGCTATGTTGGTATGCACATTTTGTTTCTCAGTTGCATCCTTTCTTAAGTGCAATATTACACTGAATTAAATCTTTTCCCTTGAGAAAAGAAGATTATTCTAGCCTTTTAAATAATCCTATCCTTATGCTAGAAGACAAATTTTCCACAGCCAATACTCACAGTTATACGGTGTATCTATGTATATAAAGTTACCAATGGGAGTCTCTCCTCCTCCTGTATATGCTTTAACCACTAGTTTGTATTTTGTGTTTGACAATAGGTGTTTCACAGTGTATCTCTTTTCTTCCGGGTTTTCAATTGTGTATTTACATAGCACTGAATCACCTAAAATGAAACAGATAAGACAGAATCATAAAATGGCTTAGGTTGGAAGGGACCTTAGAGATCATTAAGTTCCAACCCCCCTGCCATGGGCAGGGACACCCTCCACTAGACCAGGTTGCTCAAAGCCTCATCCAGCCTGGCCTTGAACACCTCCAGGGATGGGGCATCCACAGCTTCTCTGGGCAACCTGTTCCAGTGCCTCACCACCCCCACAGTAAAGAATTTCTTCTTTGTATGGAAGAAATCTGCCCTCTTTTAGTTTAAATCTGTTACCCCCTGTCCTATCTCTACAGGCCATGGTAAAAAGTCTCTTTCAGTCTTTCATATAAGCACCCTTTAAGTACCAAAAGGTTGAAATAAGGTTTCCCAGAATGTTACAAATCAGCCTAACTGAGACTGCTAGACCACTTAAATAACAGAACATTTACAACCCACCTTTGGAATTTGCACATTCAAGGATGATGCATCCTGACTCATTGTCACTGGGCTGAACTCACATCCCTGCTAACTAACTGGACTGTCCACGGCATGGCCCATCCTCTGGCAGATGACCTAATAACTTGCTGTCAAAAGCTACAACTGGGTATTTTAATTTCCTTTTGCTAGAACTTTTTAACAGAATGCTTTCAGTTCCGACATTTCCTTTTTTGACAGAATCCTGTAGCCCATAACCTTACATCAACTTGTCTGAAGATAATCAAAAGCAAGAAATCTTTCTCTGGAAAACCTCTTTTGCCTCTCTATTGTGCAACTCCCAGACCCCAGGGAGAAAAGGGTTAGCTTATTTCTATTCCCAGTCACACCCCTTGTCGCTAGCTCAGACAAACAGAAGTAGAAAATCTTCTATTTAAACATTTTGAAGTCTAACTCGGATTACCTGCAGAATTACGGTACTTCTATGGTGTAAAGGACTATTCATGCAGTTTTGCAAAAACTGCAAATTGACTGTCCAGGCTCGTGGTGTCTCAAAACATTCCAGTCGTAGATAAGGGGATGGCGAGGAATGAACCGAAAGCCTTACTCCCCTTACTAACAATGTACTCAATTTGGCTCTGATAAAAAGCTCTGATAAAAAAGGCTCTGATAAGGTGAAGCCTCTTGATGTCTCAAAGCATTTCCAGTTGTAGATAAGAAAATAATGAAGAATACACCGAAGGCCTTACTCCATGGACTGGCAAACCCCTGCTGAGTAAGGCCATTAACGAGGGACAGCAAACCCCTGCTCAGTCTAAGGATGGACTCAATCTTGCTCTTACAACAAAGTAGCAAATCCTTGCTGAGTAAAGCCCTGCCTCTGCCTATAAAACGTGAATAAACGAAGGGGCTTGCGCCCACCACCTGAGGACTCCTGAGATGCTGACAGACTGATCGAGCAACCCCCTCACCCCCCTCCAAGATATCGACGCTTTTCTCCAAGGATCCAAAGAGTGGTGAAAACTTTTCTCTCTCTTCTCTCCTTTTCCTTTCTTTTTCTCTTCAAGCATCTCTTGATCTCTCTCTGGCACATATGGGAACACCTTATAAGTTTTATGCCAGCTCCTTTTGGGGCTGTTTTAGCAGGTTTTCTGTAGGTTGTTTATTTTAGTACTGAAAAGTGATTGCAAGTGTTGTGAACGGTTGCGGGTTAAGTGATTGCAAGTTTTGTGAGTGGTTGTGGGTTTCTTAGTATTGTTGGAAGTTATGCTGTTGTTATCACTTTGCTGTAAGATTTGGTGCTGTTGGCGGTTGGTAGTGTTGTCATGAATTGTCTACCAGTAATTTGTTTTCTTTTATATTTCTGTTAAGTTTAATGCCAACTCCTTTGGGGGGCTTGTTTAGTAGGTTTTCATGTAGATTGCTTATTTTTAGTGGCGCTTATTACTAACCCTAGTGATATTGGTAATTATGCTACTCTTACCCCATTGCTAATAAGATTTTGTGTTATTAGTGGACGGTAAAATGTTCATGGATTGTCTTTACCAAGTAATTTTCCTTTTCCCTTGATTCTGTTGTATACCCCACATTTTTCCTTTTTCCCTAAACAATTATATGCATTAAAGTTAAAAGCCAGCATCGCAATTCTTTGGTGCCGTCTCAGGTTAATTTGGCGCAAGGGAATGTATATAGAACCTCCGCAAACTCCACTCATCACACCCAGGGTGGTTCTATGAGCTGGGTCGTGACATATGGTTAGTTTAGTTCTGACAGGAACTCCTACATAAGCCCCTTTCAGTTCAAACTAAGCTTTTTTTTTTGCCTGATACTAGCCTAATCAGCAGAAGGAACTGACACAGGGCATGGCCCACTGGAAGAAGAGGTGAGGAAAAAAAAATAAATCTTGAACATGTTCGAAACATCTCAAAATTATAATGGAGCAAAGTAATCTGGAGCAGTTTGGAGCGTAGAGCAAGAAGATCAGATATAAAAGTTTAAACATGGCTTTGTGCCACCCCACAGCTCAGTTCTGCTGAAGGAACTCCACTGTAGAGCACAGACACAAATACTTTCATTATAAAACAATTTAAATGGAGAATTTACACACTGCTCCAATTCTGAAGGAAATAAATTGTTCTCATTGGTTTCCAAAATACATCGAATTCTAATAAAACTAACGTGCTTCCTATGACTCTCATCCAAGTAGACCACAAACAGATGTTTTCAAACTTCATCCAGAACTCAGATCACAAGAGGCAGAAACTTGGCTCCTCCTACAGTACTGTAAGAATCCGTCCTGGAGCTCACAGTAGAGCTAAAAAGAGCTACAGACAAGAGGACAGGACTATAAATCTGCATAAAGTCACAACCCACTTCTGCCCATTAGCACCTCAAGCATTAGAGAGGAATCAAAAGCAGCAGGTGTTGAAATCTATATATTGCCTAATGAGCCAATTTGCCTGCCTAATGTGAACTTTCTAAGTGGCTACAGTATCAGCAACAGCCACAAAGTCTTTCCCCTTTATCAACAACCCAACTTCTTAATTCCAGAGCTGTTACCTGGAATAACATGTTTTTTGGATCCTTTCAAACTGCAGTTCCCTTGTGTAGGTGACACATAAACATGGTAGCCTCTTACAAAACCAGACTGTGACTCATTTGTGGGATAAGAATCCCAAGACAGTGTCACTGCATTGGAAGTCAGTTCAACTTTTTCCACAACAGGGTCAAGCAGAGGAGCTGGAAGAAAGGAAACTCAAGTTAAACTTGCCATTATTCTTCAAGAATGTTTATCTTCTCACTTGAAAAACATCTAAATTCCCATGTGGTGTTTCTATCGTACTTGTATGTAAAAGCTGAACAAAGCCAAAGCACTCCATGAAAACTGTCAGCTTCACACAGCGTTCATGCAGTCCGCATTACACACAAAGCAGTGACTGCTTATCACAACTTTGTTTAGCTATTCTAGACTCAGCCACTGCACTAGTCAAACATCCTCAGTGCAGGGTTGTGCAGGTTGTATGTTGTTGTACAACTTTTAAGTCTTCACTGATGATACAGAAACAACACAGCAAATAGATTTTTAGCTAGTTGCAGCTGTGGAATGCTTGTTTGTGGCAGATGAATTTATCAAATACACAAACCCTAAATATGTTGCCAACTTACGTAGCTCCCTGAGGTAACCAGTCTTCTTCTCCAGTAAGGAGGCTCTATTAGCAACAGAGCCATAGATGTGGAAGTTGTATTTCACCCCTGGAACAAAAGCATCTGGAAAATAGTGGAACGGATTACAAAAATAGGTTATGGTTTGTCTTCTGGTTTTGTTTTTACTTTAACTGCTTTCTACAGAAATCTATAAACCACTAGAAATCTTCTTTGTGTGCTATTGTGCTATTAAAGCAACTAAAAGAGGTATAGGGTAAAGCATGCATGTGAATTGAACACATCTATTCTGCCTGAAAGAGAGAATTGAGAGGGGGATTTAATATATTTTTGCTGCCTTAGAGTATTCAAGATGAACACAGAAAAGACTCATCAAAAAAAAAGTGCATCGAAGAGCAAAATAATTTCATTTCCGTTTCTGGCACAAGCAAAGGTCGTGTTTTGGACTGTTCAATGTAGACACGTATCCATACATCAGGATTCCACGTTATCCTCACTGACATCCACTCCCATTCAGATTAACCAAGTGCAACCTACTGAAGAACCCGACAAAATTTTTTTCCACGTGTTACCACACTCTCCTTCAGTGAGGAGGCAGGCTGCCATGTGTTTGTATGAACTGAAGTGCCATTACTTTATTGCATATGGAAATGCATTCAGTCAAATTTTGTTCAAACATGTTTCATTCCAAAGTGAACTCACAGCTTGAAAGTCTCCAGGAAGGCTATATTCCTGCAGCTGTGGAAGGATATCAGAGCAACTTCCACACAGCCAGAAAGGATTTAGGTCCAATGGCCACTACCGGCATAAAAACCACAGAACTGGTCCTAAGCAAGGACTGCTGCTGAGACACATTTGTGGCACACTGACGGGACTAAACCTCTCACTACACAGTAGGTGTTAAATTGACTGAGCTTAAACTTCTGACCCGTATTACAGATAAGGCAGAGCTCCATTTTGTGTCCCTCCTACTAAAAGGTTTTAAACTCCTTAATTAACCTCACCATCCTCCTTCAAGGTGTTACTACAAGGAGATGTTTTTCTAAAATGCTATGCTTTCTTCCAAGGCTCAGTGCTGCTAGCACATTTGTGGTGTCTAATTTTTCTGCTATGCAAAACATGATGCCACATGCCTTTGAAGAATTACACCCACACTGCACAGACTTCAGTATTCCACAGGGTTTGTTTCCTAAATTTAGATAATGCCCACAGCACAAAAGATTGCTGCACAGACATCAGAAAAAAAAAAAAAAATTGTTCAGCTTTCACCTGAGTTGATCAGAGCACTGGAAGTGTTGGGCCCAAATCTCTTCCACTGCAAATCACAAGGCTGCAACATGGGAAAGTTACACCAATCGATTATGTAACTGTCATATATATATCTGGGCTCCCAGGAAATAAAAATGCCATCATCTGTACCATTAACCTGTTCTTCTTTAAGCTCTTTGGTGCCTAGGAATGAACAAAACAGTCTCTATTATTTTTCTGCATGAGACCCCAGATTCATAAATGAAGATCAAAATATTTTCTATGCTAAGCTGTTAAAACAATAATAAACTAATTTCATTCCTTTACTCTCAGACATATGGGATCTTTCACACGCTGAAAGCTGATGTCTTTGTATACTGAAGGCTCAAAAAACATCCAGTAATATTTCTATACATTCATAAAAAGAACTCAACTGCAGAAACCTGGAGTCATAAACAGAAAGTCACAAGAGTTCCCTGGAAGGCACTGGCTGCACCTTCATGGCACCTACGACAGGTCTGAGGCCCTAGTTTAGGGCTAAATATGTTCTGTTCTGTGGAGACTCTCTGTGGAAAATGGACTTTCTGTTGGAAGGGATCAAGACACATAAGCTTAACCTACATACAGTTACCATCCTGTAGTTAAAAATGCAGTCATAATTTCCAGATAGCAGTGATGTGAGTTAACACGCCACGTTAATTTATTCCCCCAAGATGATAAACTATTACTTCACTCAAAATAGGTAGAAACAAAACAATGGAAATCTAAGTTTAACTGAAAATACTCCTACTGTTACCTGTAGCTCGAGGAATGATCAATACTGAAGGAAGTGAATAATTAACATTGTTCTTTGCCATGATAATGATTCTGTAGGGATGGTTATCAATGGAAATCTTTGTACTATTGCAGACTGATGAAAAAGAGATGCTTTCGGGCCTAGAACCATCTTCTACTTTTTCCCAAATCACTTCATATGAAATACTTCTGCCATTTGCTTGAAAACTTGGTGATTGCTGGGGAAAAATTATGGGGGTAGACACCAATTACTTAGTAAACTTTTCCAAAAGAATATGAGATGAACAACTAGAACTTTAAATAACTAACTGGATGCATTATTTCTGTAAGAATATAAAAATTTGCTTCCATACATGTACACATACATTGGTTGAAATGAAAATACAGAAATTTCAGTAATGGGATTTGTCTTGTTATAATACTTGGAAAAATAGAAGTGTATGTCTGAAATGCCAGGACACATACCACCACACAGCTACATACATTCTGAAATATGTTATATATAATGTGTATTAGATTTCATACATAGATTTTCATATTGACTTGCTATTAAGTGCACATAAACTTGTTAAAGTTCATGAGAGAAGTTTCCAACCCCTTTATGAAGGGTTTTGTCTCCATTTCTGTACCCATGTCTCACCTTCCAGAACAAGGTCACATTCCGCCCCCCCAGAACCGGTGTAATTTCTCTCCAGATGTCCAGTTTCCCTGAGGGAGCTGCAATAAATAACAGCAAAACAAAGACGCTTTAGGTGCAGAAAGAATAAACTTTATTTGCTTCCTCCCATTTGAAGAAATTCTACTCCCAAAACCTCTTTTTCCCAGGAAAAAAGGCTCCCAGGTCTTGCCAAAACATTATTCTTTAAGTTCTCACTCCCTTCATTCTTTTTTTCTGAAGGAATGTCTGGTTCATTTCCCTAGAAAATCTTTATTTGCTTGCAGTTCGCAGGGGCTTGTTCCCACCCCTGCACAGTTCCTCCAGCCCTCACAGAACACTGTTAACTCAGTCTGTCCATCCTTCCAGTCATCTGGATTTCCCACTGCCTGCGCCAGAAGAAGTGGCAAGCAGGATGAGAGTTAAGAAGTCACCTTCTGCTTGGTGTGCTTTTACCTTTATGCATGCAACTTGCCTTTGCTTTAGCTACATAGCAGAAGGGTAGCAAATAGCAAGCAGAGGTGGCAAGTGAAGAACACCTGTATTGGGTTTGTGTGGCAAGGTTTTGGTAGCAAGGGGTGGCTTCTGTGGGAAGCTGTGAGAAGCTTCCCCTGTGTCCGACAGGGCCAATCCCAGTTGGCTCCAAGATGCACCCACCACTGGCCAAGGCGGAACCCATCAGCAATGGTGGTAGTGCCTCTGTGATAATGTACTTAAGGGGAAAAAAACCTGCACAACACCAACAGCAGTCAGAAGAGAAAGGAGTGAGAATATGTGAGAGAAACAACTCTGCAGACACCAAGGCCAGTGCAGAAGGAGGGGAGGAGGTGCTCCAGGGCTGGAGCAGGGATTCCCCAGAGCCTGTGGTGAGGCAGCTGTGCCCCTGCAGCCATGGAGGGTAACGGGGGAGCAGAGACCCACCTGCAGCCCAGGGAGGGCCCCACACCAGAGCAGGTGGGTGCACCTGAAGGAGGCTATGACCCTGTGGGAGGCATGTGCTGGAGCATGCTCCTGGCAGGACCTGTGGCCCCGTGCAGAGAGGAGCCCAGGCTGGATCAGGTTTGCTGGCAGGACTTGTGACCCTGTGGGGGACCCACGCTGGAGCAGTTCATGAAGAACTGCAGCCCACGGGAAGGACTCAAGTTGCAGAAGTTTGTGGAGAACTGTCTCATGTGGGAGGGACCCCACCCTGGAGCAAGGGAAAAGTGTGAGGAGGACAGAGAGGCACAGACAGCATGTGATGAACTGACCACAACCCCAATCCCATCTCCCTGCACTGCTGGCAGGGAGGAGGTAGAGAAATTGGGAGTGAAGTTAAGGCTGGGAAGAAGGGAGGGGTGTGGGGAAGGTGATTTAAGGTAGATTTAGGTTTTACTTCTCATTATTTTACTTGGATTTGACTAGTAACTAGTTAATTTTCCCCAAGTTGAGTCTGTTTTGCCCATGATAGTAATCGGTGAGTGACCTCTCCCTGTCCTTATCTCGACCCACAAGCCTTTCATTATATTTTCTCTCCCCTGTGAAGCTGAGGAGAGGGAGCGACAGAGCATCTTTTGTGGGCACCAGCAACAACCTTCAAGGTTCCCTTCTCAATAGGCTGGACTTACCTGCTTCCTTTGTTCTGACGGTTCGGGCTTCACTCCATTCACTCCACCTCCAGAAATGCTTAGCTGCCCCACAGTGTACTCGAGCTGTATATTCAGTGTATGGCTCCAGTCCACCCAGTGTGATGCTGGCATAATGGAGATCCGTGTCTGAACTATTATGCTGCAAGACAGAAAAACAGAAGTCAGAGCTTAGTTCAGCTTCATCAGCAAGAGGTTTTTGTCTGAAAGAATAGTTCTTCCTCTAGATCCCATGACAGCCAGTCAAGCTTGACTTGGAAGAGATAATAATGGAAAAATAGCCAAAAAAAAANAAAAAAAAAAAAAAAAGGGGTGAGATCCACAGACTGCGAGATCCAAAAAGAGGCCTGCAAGCAGTCTCTGTGTAACCGTTTTAGTAGGAATCACTCACAATCTGACATACGACTACTCTGACACCAAGGAGGGAAATTTAGTGAGGTCTTATCCTCACCCAGTCTGGGTCTCTTACTCCATTCATGTAAGTAGGACACTGTTCCAGCTCTATGCACAGCTACCTTTCATTTCCATTTCTTCCCATAAGAGACAGGATGAGTTCTGGTAAAAGTAAAAAACCAAGCAGTCTTCAACCCCCTTTTCTAAACTGTCTCCTGCAATGGTCAACTGCAGCAGCCATTTGATCTAACAGTGAACAACACTTAAGACAGAACACAGCTTGCTCCCCATCTTCAAAATGCCTTTTAATATACTAGAGGCAAGCTGCCCTTGTAAGTAGAGGGCTACAGAGAAACCACAGTAGGTATCCTCATCAACCTCACTGTGAAAGAGGTGGAACTAGACAAGAAGCCTACTCAAATAATCTTCAAGGAGATGGAAGAGGATGGGAAGAAAAACTCTTCTGGTATTCCCTTACTAGAAACCAGACACACTACCATCAAGTACAGTCAGTAGTACACAGAAAGCTCCTCTACTAATACAAAAGCAGCCCTCAACACACCAACCCACCATTTGTGTGTAAGATGATAGGAGTCATCAAACCACAACAAATCAAGATTAGCAATAGCTAACAGCAATTATAATGCCCGTAAGTATTTGCATTTATTTCAGCAAATGTCAGAACCCATCCAGCAGAGGAGAGATCCACATAGGCAAACCCGTCACACCGTACACTTCAGCCAGCAGTATAGGAAGTGTTGGGAGTATGAATCAGTGCCAGCAATGGCTGCCCAAGTGGACCACATCATCAGTGTAGAGCTTGGGAGCGAACAAATCCAGAAAACAGACACATCAACATGCTCACAAGATTTAGCAAGTATTCCTATTGCTGGGAAATTATTTCTTAAACTCAAGTCAAAAAGATACTTGCTATGTTTTTGTGTATGAAATTCAGGTTTTATACCAGTTGTACTTTCCCATCAGGTTGGAGCACTTCAGTCTGACAAAAGAGTTTCCTTTCTTTGTTTTGATGTTTCCAATATAATGTGATTTCTGTATCTGTGCATTCTTCCCACAGCTGGAAAGGTGCAGCGGGATAAACTGCCAATGGAAAATCTGAGTTAGCTCTTGTAAAACACAAAATATATTCAAAAGTATTTTAAGGTATTTCAGCTGAGTAGTAAAAACAAATCAGGAATGCAGATTTTTCTGCCAGTTGAGGAGAAGCAGATATAATTTAGTAAAAATTAATTTCAGAATGTAAATGCAAGTAAATGTTATATAAGATTAAAAAAAAAAACCCTTGTGCTGACTTGGAACTATTTTAGAACATCATGAACAAAAGAAAGAGTCAGAGACTTTCATCGCAAATGCAGTAGAATTCTCTAATCCAGGGCCTGGCAGAGGCTGCTGATGTAGCATGGTGAGAAGGTTTGCCACTTTTCTACACCTCAGAACAGAGCTTCTTCACCAGAAATTTTATTCCCAACTCTTACATTGCCTCCTGCCAGTAGTAACCCTCCAGTAAACAGAACCAATGCTACTTCTTCCAAAAGATTTCCAAGATCCTTTACTGCTACGTAAGCAGTATTTAGTGAGAGCAGCAGATCTCAAACTCTCCCATATTGTCAGTCCAATTGTAAGGAATAAGACAAGACAATGTAAGTGAGTGGTACGTCTACAACTTTGGCCATTATTCTAGAACTTCATGGACCATGAGTTACAGTCTGAGGACTTCCAGACTCAAAAGAGCTTGTGTTTGACACAGAATGTCCTAGCTACCACATGCAGAATTGGAAACTATGGTCTTCAGTTTTTCTTTATTTGTTGACATCCTTTAAGTAAGGAAAATCGTACTGTAAGTATGTTCAGAATCAGAGAAAACATAAAGGACTTTATAGCAATCACTGTTTAAGAGGTTAATTAATACATATTATTCTTTAACTTGCAACAATCACTAGAACTGGAAAAAGAAAACTGTAATAAAACTTAAATGTACTTAGCACATTGAATGTAATGTATTTTAGCCTGGTTTCCCATGAAAACTTAGTTTATAATATTGCGTTGTGTTACTACAACCTTCCAGTTTACTCCCCTTCCTTTCTTCCTGCTCTATTTCTTCCACCCCAAAAAAATCAAATAATCTACCTGTAGAACTCTCATGCCTCTCTGAAACAAATTTAACAGAGACAGGCATTTAACATATGTTCCTACGAGTCATATGAAAAAGTGTGTCTAGCAAAACTGTAATCACTGCCTCTGAGGAAGGAAGTGCTGACAGAATGCAGCAGTCACACCAGCAGCCTCCCCTGTCCATCAGCCTGTCAGCTTCAGAACCAAGCAAAGCAGATGTTGCCTCCTGCTTCTTCAAACAGGTAAAGTAGCCACAGGACCTTGGGAACACTGAGGTGGATGTGGTGGGGCTAGAGGACACAAGGAGAACTGGAAATACTCCTGGAGACACAGGAAATACCCAGGTGTTTTGAGGCAGGAGTAGCTAGGACCTGGGGCACACTGTGATAAAGGACACAGCTAATTGGGAAAAAGGAACCACAGCCATCAGTTGCTTCTCACAGAATAATCTGTTTTATTTCAGTGATGATGATCTACTCTTCCTTCCTGACAGTAGCACAGCAGATGTCACTGTCCCATATTAGCACCGATACAGGTTAGTGCTAGCCCCTCTCTCCTGGCAATAGCTGCTTACACACCTATCACATCTCATTTGGAGAGGTGTTAGTCATTTTATTTACCCACTTTTGAAAATGTGCATCTCCATTTTACTTTGTAAAGACAGTAACATCGGCAATAATATTTTGTAGAAAGGACTGAATTTACAAGTAACCTACACAGATATTTTTCTTGAACTCCCCATTTTATATCCTTGTATCATGTTGCTTCCTATACTATGACCCAGCTTCAGCAAAGCAGCAGATTTTGAACCATTTCAATAACCAAATCTGTCCGTTGGAATGAAGCTATTTTCTACCATTAACACGACTTTGCAAAGCTGATACTGAAGAGAAAGCAGGTAAGTACAGCACAGAGACAGATAACCAATAACTGTGAAAACAAATATCAAGGACTTCCATCCTTTAAACTGGGGCACTCAAGTACTAAAATCAGGAGGACAGCAAGGCCTGCAACAAAAGCTCCACAACAAAGACATAGAAAACGCCTTACTTCTGTGAGTTACATCAAAAACATCCACGGCAGTTTTCTTTCCCAGTGCGTTTTCCACAGTCAATGTGATATTACAGATCCTCTGCTGGCCTATATCCAAAGAACATGAGCACTTCTCAGAACAACTTCCTGTGCATGGAACCACTTTTTGGGAAAACCTATCAAATAAGAGGGGAGGGGGGAAAAGAGAAAAACACATTTTTACATAATGTAGAGTCAACATAAATGTTGAAATTTTTGATGCCCAACTACAATACAGCATCATAAAAAATAAGGCTGAGGGAGACTATAAGAAGCCACCCAGTTCTTTTTCCTAGCCTGAAGTAGGATGAATATAGGTATTCTTACCATCAGAAGAAAGTTTTCTTCAAAGTCTAAGCTTACTTTATGCTTTTAAGATACATCTAAATTGCTACACTTTTGAGATACAGCTAAATTCCTTTTAGTGATCTCCTCAAAGAAATTCTAAAACTTATTTGCCAAGAATGAAACCATTCATGTCTACCATTGTGTTTTGAAATGAACCAGTAATTTCAAGTGCATCTTCTAACCTTCCTTTTT
Source organism: Syrrhaptes paradoxus (assembly GCA_013400615.1). Lineage (NCBI taxonomy): Eukaryota > Metazoa > Chordata > Aves > Pterocliformes > Pteroclidae > Syrrhaptes > Syrrhaptes paradoxus. The sequence continues at coordinate 128,285 of VZTO01018466.1, read as the reverse complement.
TAAATCACTATCATATCTTTGTGGAAGTGAATGATGCAGAGACCATGAAGGTATACAGTGATGACCTGCCTTCTGCCAAGATCTTTTGATGAAAGTTTGTTGTGATGATGAGGCATCTGTCCTGTTTTATGAGTTGCCCTTTCTCTGCATGCCCTGCTGTAAAGCCCCTCTCCTCTCCATTTAGATGCCTCTGGGGCAAGGAGCCAATGGCCTAGTCTGATACGCCACAGCTGTGTAACATTGACTCAGACTGCTAAGAAAGAGCTGTGAGAAAGTTTGCAGAAAGATTTTTACCAAAAAAAGAAAAATAGCTGAAATTATAGAAATTATACACAGAATTAGGATTTTTGAGCTCAGTCTGTCAGTAGCTCCAGAATTCAAAAACTCCAGCTCAAGAAAACACCAGCATGTAAAGTTGTAAAATCCTAAAGAAAAAGAACTAGGGAGGCTAACAGGCAACTACGGGTTAGCTGGGAATCAGCAGTCTGGGTCAGGATTGCTGTCAATGGATTGTGAACACATTAATACTCAGCCTACCATCTGATTAAATCCTAGTTATCTGTTGTGTGTCTTACCCAATAATTATATTATACTTTAAAGTTATCTACATCCTGATTGTAGTCTAACTCAGAGCAGTTCTGCACTGCCCACACTTTGTTAAATAAAGCTGCTCAAGGAGCTGGAAAGAGGCAGGCAACAAGGATAAAAACATTTCCACATATTTTAAAGGAAAAAGGGTGACTCTTCTGTACAGCACAGGCCAGAGTTAATATAACAATGAGAAAACTTACTCTTCGAACAAGGTGTATTTTGGTGAACGATGTCCATGAAGATAGGTGTCTCCTCCTTGGGTCCAAGTACATGTTACTATTCTCATGTCTTGAGTTTGGCAGGAAAAATCATGAGGTGTATCAGGTGGTTCTTGTCAGAAGGAATAACCAAAAAAACACCAACAGCATGGCAGTCAAGGCAAAAGTCATCAAGCTTTTTATTATATTAACAAACTAGAAATAATGGATACACACAAAGTCTGTTTTACTACAGATGTTACTACTTCAATTATACTTATTCAATAACCACTCCGCAGAGAAACTCAGGATAACACCATAAATTAACTGCAATCCAAACACTTCTGAACCTCATTATTTTTGCTACATTCATACATTCATTAATTTAACCTGTATTGTTCTCTATCTGTTCTACTAGCCTTCGAAAAGAGGATTATGCTGAGTTTTTTTTTTTCAGACAATGAAGCTGAACTCCTAAACAGGTAGGTAAATCTAAAAATCAGTCACCTGTCCTAGGATCAATTAGTGAGAAAATCTCAGCACATTTAATGCTATTCTTTAATGCTTTCTTTATGCAAGCGTACAGATCTGAAGTCAGATATTAAACAGAGTTCAGCCGGATGTGACAGGATAATGACAACTTACAGCAAGCTTTTTGTGTTTCTCTTCCCATTTCCCACAGCCATTCTTGACTTAATAACAACAGGAAAATAGAACTTACTGCCCACAAAGAAAGTGGCATAATCATAGCATTGTTCTTCATTGCAAGACTCTTGACAGTGGACTGTGATGTGGGGCACTCCTTGATGTGACACATTTTTCACAGTGAGAAGTCCGACTTTACTGTTTGCAGAACTGAAAACATGAACTGCTGGCACTAGAAAGAATTCCTTAATGATTTGACCTTTCCTTCCAATGCAACAAAAAGTAATGTCTGAGCCTTCCTCTACAATTTTTTCATTTGGAAAGATATGTGGTCCACTGCTATTTGAAGTGTCCAGGCCTGCAAATTAGTACACAATAAAACAATTCAAAATGCTCGTGGCAGCAGCCTTAGCCTTCAACCAGAACACATAACCGAGCATTTACACAAGGATCTGCTAATGTTATGTTATCCATTCATGGACTTTTTAGTATTCTTCCCCATACAGAGATCAACTTCACATGTAAACATATCTATATTTCTCTTAAACCCATGAACATATAATATAGTCCAACAAAATACCTAAGAGACTAATGGGGAACACTTAGGGGAAACAAAGAGTGTTCCACATTCCCCACCAGCCCTTCCTTGTTGGTGAGAACAAGGTCCAGCATAGCCCCTCTCCTGGTTGGCTCCTCTATCACTTGGAGAAGGAAGTTGTCATCAACACATTCCAGGAACTTCCTGGCCTGCCTATGCTGTGCTGGGTTGCTCTTCCAACAGATACCAGGATGGTTGAAATCCCCCATGAGGACCAGG
>VZTO01018466.1:100538-125048 GCA_013400615.1 Syrrhaptes paradoxus | reverse complement strand
TTTGGCCACCTGTTCCAGGAGCTGGTCCACCTGGGCACACCTATTGCAGGATGGTTTGTCTCCCATCCCCACCCCAGGAGAGTGGTTTAGGCACCTCCCACACACCAGGGTCTGTACAGTTGCCTCTGCTGTCTGTAGCTCTGTCTGCACAGAGGCATCGGCCATTGCAGGGGAAGATGGTGCAGACCCCTTGGCCAGAGCAGCACCCTTAGCTCTGAGACGAGTGCCCACCAAACGAATGAACCAAAGTTCATTCCAAGTGACATAAGGAGCTGACTTTCCTCCTCTCTGCATCTTCAGTACTAATCAAATCTAAGATCCTCAGACAAAAACAACACATGTATCAGATGATGCAGCCATAGCTATGCGCTTCCTCTCCTCTCCCCCAGCTTGGGCCAGGGCTGNTAGCTCTGAGACGAGTGCCCACCAAACAAATGAACCAAAGTTCATTCCAAGTGACATAAGGAGCTGACTTTCCTCCTCTCTGCATCTTCAGTACTAATCAAAGCTAAGATCCTCAGACAAAAACAACACATGTATCAGATGATGCAGCCATAGCTATGCGCTTCCTCTCCTCTCCCCCAGCTTGGGCCAGGGCTGTGTCTGACCTTGTGATGGGCTATACTAGAGTCTATCCAAGATCCCATGCCATGCTATGTACTGCATTGTTTAAATGTGAGAGCAAGAAATGCTCTAAAACTTTTGGTCTACTAGCTTAGGAAGATTAAAACAATGGCTGAAGCATTGCTACTATTGCCAAAAAAAAACCAAAAAAAACAAAGACCTGGTTAGTGCTTACAGATGAAAGAGTTCAAAACGGATTCTTGACTTGATGTCACCTCTTCTGAACTGAACTTTACGGTTAAAGTCACCAGTGAATTACAATCTAGCTTTGTACTGGAAAAAATAAAACCCATATTGCACAGTCTTGTTTTGCTTACCCAGGACAGTCTCCCACAGACTCCACTGACTCCAGATTTTTGATTCTTCTGCTTTGCTCCTGATTCTCACTGAGTGTGACAAACACTCCAAAGGTAAGTCTGAATCCCATATCCAACGAAGAGGCTTTCCTGATTTATCAAGTGTGACATTATGAAACTCCTAGAAACAAAGGCCAGTAAAACAAAGTACTGAAACACAGCAATGCGTAGACACTTTGGAAGAACAATCAAAAGCATTGAGAGAGAAAAAACTTAAAGGAGGAAAATGCTTTTGAAAAATTAATCTCTGAAATCCCGCTCACTACACATGATCTCACACTAAGTAACTAGCAAGCTAAGTAACTGCTTGCAAATCTATACCAGCAGTGGTGGAGTGACTGATGTGCTGGCAAGACTACTTGATTCTGACAACATAACTGTGAGTCAGGCTTTGCTTCTCATGAAATGAATTCACTCTCAGAGGCTGTCAGTGGGTTATTTGTGCCTGCTATTACATGAGTAATAGCATGCACAGATGCTGCTGCCTGCAAGTGCACCTTGTCTAATGCTCTAGGCTACATATCCCTGGCTCTGAATTACAGGAGGAATCAGCACTGGCCAGTAAGGACTTATGCAGATGATATTTCACAGTAATGCTGAGGCACAGCATCTGAGGACAGTACTACCATCAGTGACAGGCAGAATAGGAAAATACCTGCTGACTTCCCCAAAACGCTTGACTGCTGTAATATGCACGTGCAAGAAACATGAAAAAATACATCCAAAACTGTTAGGGCTCCATAAAAGGAACAGAAGGAGGACAGCCTAAAATATAAAATGGAGTTCAAAAATCATGAGAGCTAAATGCTAATTTGGCAAAGACTTTCATATTGAATTATATAAATACAGAAAAACAGTGAAAAATATAAAATATTCTGCTACTAAGAGAAGATTTCCTGCAAATTTGCCTCAGCAGGTACTTACTAAGGCCCATCTAGGCACTAAATGAGCTGCACATGGTACATGGCACAGCAACTTAAACTAACCAGGGCACCATGTAGTCACACAGACAGATGAAAAGGTATCCCTAGTGTGAATCTCCCCTGGCGTGAGAGCCCATAAGAAGGAGGGAAAATAAATGGCTTAAAAAATTCTATTAATCACCTGTAATTGTAAATACATTTTAGAACAGAACATGTATTTCAGTATTTCTTAAAGCAACTGTACCACATTCTCAGCATATAAATCCATGTTCCTCGTATGAGATGTACCAATGCCCTGGCTCACACTGACAACTAGAGAGAGAGAACAGGTCTCTGTTGCTGCTTTCCATCAAGCAACACCTGCACATTCCTAATATCACCACTCTGAGAAAAAGCCTTCAATCAGTTTACAATTTAATTTCTCAGTTATAGCACTGACAAATGCAGTCACTGCTTTGGAAGTTATATATGCTGTCTGTGCTTTGGTATGAGCAGACTCACAGGGTTTCTCTTTTGGTATACACTCTTCAGAAAGACACAGAAGTAAATACATTCCTGTGGGGTAATGACATAAAAAATACCCTGTTTATTTCATGTTTACTATTAGTAACAGAACAGACTACATCCTTGGATTCAAAAAACTTCTTCTTTCTTCTAGCAAGTTAATAAGAGTTTGCCAGAAGGATACTCCAAAAGACCACTTAATTGTTTGTATGGTGCCAGTTTCTGACTTTAGGGTTAGACCTACTCATATAGTTAGACCTACTCATGGTTTCAGAAAAATAAGCCCTTCTCTGCTTTATGTGTTTTATCACAAACAGCCACTTTAAATGAGCTAGAGGATTTTTCCAGTTTTACTAAGTTTTAACATGTGCATTTCATATTCTTCGTTAGTTTAACCAGCAGGTATCTCATAATAATATCCCTAAAACATGCATTTCATTCCCAAAAGATTTAGTTAGATCCAAAGGAGAGAAAACTTATTTGGAGACAAAAGTTCTCATGCTGAAGTCACAAAATAGGGAAAACATCAGGAGTAGGCCTAAGCCTATGATTTAGGTGTCTTCAGAAAATGCGGATGGTTTAGGTGTTAAGGAAAACTATCAGGATGGGGACTTTGCAAAAGAGACTTCACTACCTCTTCCTTAACTGAAAGAGGTGGGTATAAGGCTATTACAACAGGGCCAGCCACAGGTCTTAAAAGGCATTGCTCACACTGAGACTATCATTTGGTTCATAAGGTGAGAGGAGGTGCAGCAACATGACTCATGCTCAATTAGTCCCAGTGAAAGGTAGTAATTATGCTACAAAAAGGACTGCCTTTAGGAGCTATAGAAGGGATTTTTCTGGGAAGCTGCTTAGGGGACCTGCACCTTGAAAGGGAAAAAAGAGGCCTTTAAAACCAGACCTCCTAAGTCTCTCAATAAGGATATGACAGGTACATCTACATTCTGGACAGGTGGAAATGACTTCTTCATCTGAGCCAATACTTTTTTGCACAAAAACTGGGCATAACATCAGGCCAAGTCTGGCATCTAGTAAAATATGGAGGTATTTCTAGTATTGTTTTATAAATACTATGTTTCAAATCATAAACCTATACAGCAAAGTTATCTGCATACGCATCTGAACATTTGATTTTCCTTTAGCTTCCTTTATATTGTAAGTAACTAATATATGTGTTTTTAAAACACACTTACTCTCCACACAGTAGTAGTTACATCTGTTCGACGGACTTGTATTTCAAAAGACATTGCCAGCTCAGCATCATGCGCTGACTTGCCAACATCCCACTCCACCAGCAGCCGCTGAAGAGCCAAATCCTCGGAAATGTTAAGGTACATTACTGGAAACACAATAGATTCTAGGAGCACAAAAAAGACACAAAAATAGTAATGATTATGTATGGTTTAGTTCTTCAGATACGGCCTGGCGAAGTTGCAAAGCTGATCTGAAACAATGTGGTTAGAGGAAAGATAGGTTCCACACTAGACAGTTCTGAAGGGACAAAAAAAAGTGATCAAGACACATGCTGTTGGTATCAAAAGCAAAGATAGTCTTTAACCTTAAGGCATCAGTAGGCTAGAATGAGGTTCCTGAATCTACTCCATAGCTCCCCACGATGACATTAGCTATGCTACTTAATTTCTTTATGCTCTAAATTTACCAGCTACTTTATGGGAATACTGATCCATCCCTTTACAGTTTTACAAAGAGGAACAACGTAATATATTAACAGGGACTGAATCCCAAGAAATACCAATCCCCAGCAAGCCTTTTCATCATTAGGGCAGGAAATCTAGGGTCAATTTTTCTCTCTGATCTAATTAAGATTAAATTAACTAAAGCAAGTCAAGTATTTTAACCGGATAGGTCAAGAGTTTCCTCCCACAAGCTAGCTCAGATGATAAGCTAGTATTAGGCACGTTCCTGGTTGCTGTACACAGAGCTTAAGTACTTTAGTCAGGGCTGTGGATTCTTCCACTAGAACTAGACACCTAGTTACAATAGCACCTCCATCCTTTTTCAGAGTGCACCATTAAAAGAAACTACTGCCTGTCTTCTGAATTTCCTTATCCTCTTTTCTGCCCTTTCTCTAGCCAATTCCAATTGCGAGTGTCACTACTATGCCTACTGCATTAATGATGAGCTTTCCTCTCTTCTCTACATCCGCCTCTTTTTGTTCAAGCTAAAATCTCATCCCTCTTCTCACCTATTTTCACCTGCCACATTTAATTAACTTGACAAAAAAAACCCCAAAGGTCTCATTAGTTTCTGTTTTTTCTTCATCTGTACAAGTGTCTCCTTTTAGTAAGATTACATATCAGTTCAGACCTCACACATTTTTTTCCCTCAGAGCTTGGTATAAGAATGTCTAGAACAGAAATCAGGGCTTATACACAATACCAACAAACAGAAGAAACAATACAGCTAAGGATATATTTAAGATCTTGAGGACCACTGCGTTACAATGTGTAACTTAAAGACTTTTGTAGTATAATTTACACATGTAGAAATATTTGTAGGATTCACAGCTATAATCTTCTGCTCCTAGCAAAGTTAAATAATCAAGGCACCTTAAGACTTGTTTGAATTTGAAAGCTAACTCAAGACTATATGAATAGCTTTAGGATTAACAACAGAGGCTAATTTTATTCCTGAACAACTGCATGTGAGAACAAGTGACCAAGTTATTGTAATGCAGTAAATGTTTGGACTTGCCTGCATTACAATGTCTTGCCACTCTAGAGACATTGGTAATAGAGTCTCAAAGCTGAAGAACTGGCACCTCTGGTGAATGGAATTTGAACACATGAATTTCAAAGTTGAAAAGTGGCAAAAAAGTCTGGAACAAATACATGAACGCCTTCAGTATCACAACAAGTACATTTATAAAGAAAAGCACCCTTCTTCCTCCTTCACCAACTTAATTAAGCCAATACAACTTCTATAATGCAGATTATAGTCTGTTAAATTCTTCCTTCTTAATCGTGGTCACAGAAAATTTGATTAAAAATACTCATTCCTTTTTTTCTTTTAATGGAGTCATGTCCAATACTACTGCCAGCAGCAAGCGTGCAAGCAGTACTTTTACGTTAAAATACACAGCACTCTGGAACGTTATCCTTATATTCAGCTTTGTTCCATTGAAATACGCATATTTGCTTTCTTCTTTGTATTGGATATATACATGAAGTGTGAGAAATAAAAATTTGGTCCTGGAATCTTGTGGCACAATCAGAAAAGAGCCAACAGAAGTGCAAAACTTTTCATAGATGAGACAAACAAGAAAGTGAAAGGAAGAGGTAGAAAAGCACAGAAGTTGTCAAAGATGAAATAAATTATTTGAAGATGACAGAGTACAGATCAAAAAACAAATGAGACAGAGGGGGAGCAGATAAACAAATACACTCTGGTTTCACATCATTGCAAGTTAATGATTCAACAGGCAATTTTGCATGATGGGGTTACAAAAGGTCATTATACAAGTTGCTTCATCACCTTACCAAAGAGAATAATTTGATTAAATGCGTAACATATTGCATAATCACAGCACACATACAAATGAGCAAATCTAAAGATTCAGTTGTTGTAGTCTGTTTCCAAATAAAAAAGCAAATGTTCAGACATTTACCTTGCTGTGAGTGCGTAGTGTAGCAAGTCCTCAGGGAGATCAGCACTGCTAGAACCACGAAGTGATTCATCATTCATCCGCCTTTTCCTGCACAAGGCTTATCAGAAAAAATGACACTTATATTTATTTGTTTCTTTTAGGAGAAGTTCATGACAGACAATAGCTAGGATAATATTACCATATTTAAGAATGAATAAATAAAAACCAAAACATATAGAATCCAGGCAGTTTAAGAGACATTCAGGAAGAATGGAAAAAGACAGGGAATGAAAAAAAACTCTTGTTTTTAGGACCTGGTTACAGCATAGGGAAAAACACACTACTATATTGGGCTTGCGTGGCAAGGTTTTGGTAGTGGGGTGGCATACAGGGGTACTTTCTCTGAAAAGCTGCTAGAAGCTTCCCCTATGTCCAACAGAGCCAATGCCAGTCAGCTCCAAGAGACACCCTCCACTGGCCAAAGCCAAGCCAAACAGTGATGGTGGTAGTGCCTCTTGTGATAACATATTTAAGAAAGGGGGGGAAAAAAACTGCTAGGGAAACAGCAGTGGAGAGAAGAGTGAGTATACGTGAGAGAAATAACTCCGCAGATGCCAAGGTCAGTGCAGAACGAGGGGCATGAGGTGCTCCAGGTGCTGGAGCAGAAAATCTCCTGCAGCCCATGGTGCAGACCATGGTAAGGCAGCTGTGCCCCTGCAGCCATGGTGGGTAGCAGTGGAGCAGAGACCCGCCTGCAGCCTGGGGAGGGCCCCACACCAGAGCAGGTGGATGCTCAAAGGCGGCTGTGACCCTGTGGGAAGCCCACACTAGAGCAGTGTGTTCCTGAAGGACTGCATCCCACGGAAAGGACGCACACTGAAACAGTTCGTGAAGAACTGCAGCCCATGGGAAAGAATCACATTGCAGAAGTTTGTGGAGAACTGCCTCCCATGGAAGCGACCCCACACTGGAGCAGGGGAAGAGTGTGAGGTGTCCCACCCCTGAGGAGGAAGGAGTGGCACAGACAGCATGTGATAGACTGATCGCAACCCCCATTCCCTGTCCCCCTGCGCTGCACGGCAGGAGGAGGTAGAGAAAATAGGGAGTAAAGTTAAGGCTGGGAAGAAGGGAGGGGTGGGGGGAAGGTGATTTAAGATTTAATTTTTATTTTCTCATTATCCTACTCTGATTTGATTGGTAATTAATTAAATTAATTTTTCCAAAGTCAAGTCTGTTTTGCCTTGACGGCACTGACAGTAAGTAGTGAATGATCTCTCCCTGTCCTTATCTCAACCCATGAGCCTTTCATTATATTTACTCTCTCTTGTCCAGCTAAGGAGGGGGAATGATTTTGTGACTTTGGTGGGCAGCTGGCATCCAACGAGGGTCAACCCACCACAACTACACTCAAAAAGTTCAATTAAATCTAAAAAAAATAACACACCACATCTTTAAAAAGTTTTCCCTCCACTTATTTCTAGGGAATATTAAAACAAAAGTTTGTCCTGACATATTTTTGGCTTTCCTCCTGCACAAAGAACAAGACAGCCATCCTAACAAGGGCAAAAAAAAATACCAAAGGTTGGAAAGGCCCTGTGGCTTCTACTCCACCTAGAGCCTGACTGATGAATCCAGCAGACTTTGGCAAGCATGGTCTTGTCCTTTGCAAGGACCCATGGCACTATATGGAGGGTTTTAGTCAGACTGGAGTTGAAATACACGTATTAAAGTCTTAGCAAGTTCCATTCCAAGAAGGACTGTCATCTCAAGCACCACTTAGCTCTGTCTAGCATCCCTTTTACAGCTTGTACATTCACATTGTGACAGGATGAAACTCTGTTTGACTTGCACACCCCAGTCCTGAGGGACTGACTGTATGTCAAATGCTGTGAGACATTGATCACCTCCAAATTCCCCAGTGTAGAAGGGAGAGATAAACATTCAGCAGCAGTACGGTTAAAAGTACTCAGGCACAGACAGTAAAGAATTCCAAACAACAGGAACAGGACCATGGATACAGCTATTTCCAACTTTTAATTTCCATGTTTGACATTTCTGGAGCTGTGTACAACACGGATAAAGAGAGTCTTCTATCACTTCTTCCATAATAGAAATTGAAACTGCTTAGCAGGACAGATAACCCAGGTGACCTTCTGTCCCTACTAAAGCCAAGGACAGAACATTTACTTACTTCAGAAGGGCCAGGAATTCACTCCAGAATTTCTTCCCAGCAGGAACCCTCTAATTTAACACCTCAGAGCTACAGACACTTAAGTTTAATGATCCTGTCTTAGAGTCACTGGTTTTGAGAAGCTCAGAATTTCTCCAATGGATCAAAAGAAAATATTTCAACCTTTTCTTTGCACATTTCTAAAGGTCACATGGAAAATGTAGAAGACTCCTGCATGCAGTACTGCAACCCAGGGCTCGAGGCTCACAAGCAGCACTCTGGCTGCAGAGTGGCCCAACTTCTTCCTTGTGAGCAAAAATGCTTCGCATGGAGGCCCGTATATTTAAAAGGTGAGTGTTGCCTTGCCTAATGTGTAGGCTTCTGCAGTCTTTCATGCCATTTTACCAATATCCTCAAAAGTATTTGAACACTAAAATCAACATGAATAAAGACTCTAAATATTTTTGAGAACGTAGGCCTAATTCACATGCAATAGGCTGTTCCAAGAACTGATTTAGGGAAATCTGCTTCTTCACAGTTTTCTAAGTTTAGACCTTTTTTTATCACCTGACTAAATTTAATAACTAAAAGGGAAAATAATGTTATATGTTTTGTCTGGAATAAATGCAATAGAATGGTTCTTTGTTATAGAGCAGCAAGTGGCAATTAAATGACAAAAAAGAAGTCCTTTCAAAGCAGATTATGTTAAAACTTCTGGTAACTCTTCAGGAGATTGTTATTCTTTTGAATTATACAAAATTAATATTGAGACACAATGCCAAATCTTGCATGCCCTTTTTCAGAAAAAAAAGTGAAAATAAACTGCCATAATAAACGACCATCAGAATATAAACATGTTTTGGACAGCTACAATGCTTTTCACTATTCAGTGTGTTAGTAATCTAGTTTAGCACTGTGTAAGAAGTTGTGATTGTATGTGCAACTGTAGCTATCAAACCAGTTTTAATGGGAAAAGTTCTGAAATTCACTAACAAAAGAGAATACAAAGTAGATTTTTAAAAACTAAACACTATTCCGGAAAAAAAATATAATCCTTAATATATGAGTAATATTTTGACTTCAATTATCTTTATGCAGAGACTTCTGCCTATGACTAAAAAATTAACCCCATGCAGTAACTACTACCAACTAATGTCAAGCAATTATTCTGTATTATCAATAATTAAGTACTTTTATAAAATCATCATTTCAAAATCTATGTCTTGGTTACAAAAATTAAAAGATAATCAAAACAGTTATACAAAATACATTATCAATTTCATTTTAAAAAAAACATTATGATAATAGATTAACTACAACCTTGCCAAAAATGAAAATAATTGAACAACAAATGCAATGAAGACAGAAAGCCAGGGAAGGTTTTTAGGTATCTAAATAATTCATCACCCTGAAAGAGGCAAAGTACTACTTCTGAGAAATAGTGAGCAACTACCAAATGCCACAAGAAAAGTCACAATCACAGTCGTTGTTCTGGTGAATAGCTTGGTTCAGATTTGTCAATTTGAAAAAATATGAAGTGATGTTCTTCTAGTATGCCATGGTTCTGCTGACTTCTTTTTTAAACCTCAGTCAAGTCACGTTTTGTTATTATGCTCCAACCTACAATCCCTGTGTACTTTGTTTCCATGAATTGCAGGTCAGAATGAGAATATATACATATTCTTCCCCTTTCTAAAAATTCAGCATCTGTGAGGGAAATAAAGCAGACAGATGTCTTGTCAGGTTGTAGCCTGAATCACTGATAGATTTTTTTAACTCATGAATACATAGTCTACCTGTAATGCTTTGCACTGGAAAAATGTAACCTGGGATGTAATAAAACAGATACAGATGGACCCAGGACTCCCCAGACTAACTTGAAATTAATCAATACCGACCAATTATCAGCACTTATGAGAAGAGCAGAACCATTCTGGAGATCAGGGGGCAATTGTAATAATATTCAGCAACAGGAATTGTTCAGAGACCTGACAATTAAAGAGCATTCACTCAAGAAGTGGAGACAGTGAATTACGTTGGGAAGAGAAGAAATCTCTTTCAGTAGGCAGTTTACAAATCAGTCTAAATAAATATCCTCAGGTAAACTGTTTCTCCTTCAGGGCAAAAGGCTGGCTTAGATGATCCCCCAAGTCCTATCTGGGCTAATGCTTTTGTGATGCCATGGATGAGGGGAAAAAGAAATTCCCATTATTCATCTGGTAAATATGCTGAAGATAAACATTTTGTCGCATCTCCCTTCAAAGGCATTAAAGCACCAAAATTCAAATAAACCATCTTTCAAGATCAGGCTCATAGTATCCAGGATTCACTGGCTGGGAGTTGGAGCTCTACAGTGCACATACTCCTGCAATCCTTGGAACAGGAAGCCCCTGCTATGAACAGCTAGGATTAGCTGACTGCACAGTCAATCTGTTTTGTATCAATCTTCCTAAAGCTGCATATTTCAAATCATACTTCATACAACTTTCCTTTCTCAGCAGCCTTTGCTTCGTTTATTTAAAACAGCTGCCAGCTGCAACCCACATCCTCAAATAAACCAGAGCCTGTATGCAGCATGGGAAAAGAAAAGTTTTCAGCTGCTAGGATCCAGAAAACTTTCTCCATTTCAAGGAGAATATTAGATAGGGACACCAAATTATAAACAGTATTGATCGGACAAATTTTCCTAAACCAGATGTGGAAGAGGACTGCCAGTGATGCAAATGCAATAAAAATACTGCTTTGGATTTATATCCCAATTTTCATTCTGCTTTCTCATTCCCTCTACTTCATAGACAGACTGTGGATAGGAATCACAATTCAAATTCACTCCACACAGTACAAGGTCGCTAACATAACTTAAGTATTTAATGCCAAAAACCTAATAAACTCCTTGCATATCTACCAAAGAGGCATTCCTAGAAAATAAGCCAGACCATAAGTAGACTAACTCCTCCTCTGGAGGTGGCTTTTTCCTCTTAAACAAATAGATAACTAGGTAAGTGCTGAAATGAGCCAGAATGCCCTAAGTCAGTGATTGGTACAAAGAATCTGCACTGAAGTGTGCCTCCACTCTCCTGATTCTTGCAATTCCCAATATGATATCCCTTGCAAAATCAACAGTACAGAGGTGACATCTAGTTGAGGTAGCTTTACTTGAAACAAGGAGCAGTGTCAAGCAACCGGAAACCTATTGAGTGTTGGTAAAGTAGCATCTGACAAAACATGCTAAAACAAAACAGATCCCCCTTCAAAATAAACATCACACTGTTTATAGAAAATTTAATTTGCAACAATTCTGAATTCTGAAAAAAAAATAACTGAGACACCAAATTCTAAGCAGATTAACCCTTCCTTTAGTCCTTGTAGTCATGCTTTATTTTATTTTAAAGATGGTTTCAATTACACATAGCACAAAAAAAAAAAAAAACCGCCTGTGTATAAGACACTGAAAGCTCCTAATAAGCCTTTGTGATCTAATGGGTGAGCCACAAGTTTTAAAAGCTGGACATGGAAGAAAGGGATTTCTGCAATTAAGGTCTGATAGGCATGTAGACATTTGTTCACTTAAGGATAGCTTTATCTCCTATTTTTTTGATAAACAGAAAGCTCCTTGATGCATTCTGTTGCTTTTCTAAAGAGCTTTGTCAAAACAGGAAACATGTATTTCATGGTCTTATGAAGCCTGGAATCCAAATAAAATTAAATAGCTAAAAAAAAAAAAAGAAAAAAAAAGGATCTAAAAACGCAAAGTGCTCAATAAACTGTGTAAGGCTACTCCTGACCCGTCTGAAAGCAAATGCCAACAGTCCTGGGGAAGGAATCACACACAACACGGTGGCATGACTCATACCAACAGGAAGAATAACTTTACATAGTTTTCAGGCAGGATCTACTTGTAATGCTGTCAGGATCCCTGCTGGAGTAGGGACTGATCCAGGATAAAAAGGGAGACAAAAAGATTATATCAAAAATCCAGTCAAACACCAAAGAACACAGGAACCACACTGGAATTCACGTCTTCTCATTCACTCTGGTGGGTCTGAGATTAAACAGCAGATTTCAGACACTTAAAAGAAAGCAGGAGCAACACTTTGTCCTCTGTATGATGCCAGATTTAAAGATCTGGACTTGTATTTCTGAGCACATCAACACCTTCCCAAAGTAGCAGGGAGAGGAGACATTAAAACCGAATCTGATCACCCAGCAGGAGCAGCAGCATCATCCCACGATGTCCCTCACCTCAGTTATCTTTGCTCAGGTCAAACGAGCACTTTTTAGGCTGTAGTTATGCGGTGACATCGTGAAAGCAGAGAAGGTGGGGGGGGGGTGGGGGTGGTGTCATAAAACGCGCTAAATTCGGCGGTAAGCGCTGGTGCGGCCGCGGCAGCCCGCTGCTGGAGGACGAAGGCGCAGCACGAGGGCAGCGGTGCCCCGGCGCCGGTTTCCCGCCCTCCCGCGCCCGCCGTGCCGAGGGGTGCCTGCGAAAACGGGGGTTCAAAGGTAGGCAAAGGGTGAAGACGGCTTAATGGGCACCAGAAGGGCTAAAATTCAAAGTACGAACTCCACAGAGGGTTTCAGAAAAGGCGCCGGGGTGGAGGAGGTGGATTTTCCTCAGCGGAGCAGGCTGAGCTCCCCTCTGCGAGGGCGGCCGGGGTCCCCGCGCGGGAGGAGAGGGGAAGGGGGAAATTACTGAGGGAATGGGAGGCTGCCGCGACAGGGAGAGATCGGCATAACTCACCTGCGGCCGCAGAGCCCCTCTCTCAGGAACAGCGAGGGGGGAGACAAGCCCCCTCCCGGCGGGACGCGCTGGCCGCCCCCGGTCAGTGCCGGGAAGAGCCACGGCGCGGCCGGGCTGGGCCGTCCCTCCCCCGGGCAGGGCGGCGCCTCCTCCCACCTCGCAGGGGCCGAGTGAAGAAGGTTTCGGGAATTTCTCCCCAGCTCCGGGAAGCACGGCCAGTTCCCTTCGCTGCCCTCCCGAAGGCAGGGTGCGGGCTCGCCCGCTTCCCTCCCCAGCGTCCGCCGCCCTTTGCCCCCTCCTCCAGGGAGCCGGCGGCCGCAGAGCAGGCGGCGGAGACCGGGCCGCCCCCGTCCCCCCCAGGGCGAGGAGGGGCTGCAGGAGGGCCTGCGGTCAGCCCTGGGACAGGGGCCAACCCGGGCGTGGCCAAGCAGCGAGAGGAGCACCGGCAGGCTTAGCCTGAGAGGACCATGAGCAGCGGAGAACAGACACTTGCTCAGACGGAGACTTTCCCGATCCTCCCGGTCCCAGGCTGGTCGGACACCACACGCAGGAGTGATGTCTTCAAGGCGGTGGTGTCTCTAGTGCCATGGCTCCAGGATTCCTGTGCCTGCTGGGTTCAATGCTGGGGGATGGTGATGGTCACTCCAGTCACCAAGGTGGAAGGGCGAGAAGGGGACCTTGTGCTTGCAGCAGGGCTCGGTGGTGAGGCCGTAACCCATTTGGTGCTGTGCCACTGTCTTGTGTGCAGCCGTCTAACAAAATCCCATGCAGAAACCATGTCAAGGAGGGTTGTGGCTCTCCGAAAATCATAGTACCATAAAGGCAGGAAGGGAGATGAGGAGTTCACCGTGTCTTTTGCCCTGGCCCTCAGCTGTGGGTCCCCATCTGACAGGCCTCAGCGAGACATTCAGAGAGCTACAGTGTGTCACCAGCTGCCTGGGACACTGCTTCCATCAGACGATGTAGCCATGAGAAAGGTTTATTTAAAGCTGTTACTTACCTTCTCCAGTGTGTTCATGGTGAGGGTTTCTCCAGTTTGTAGCACTTTTACATAAAAGAGATCTTCTGTCTCTTACTTTCTTTGCCCTAAGCGATATTTGTAGGTTTAACGTAACGTGCCTATTAAGGCACAGTTTTCATTGCTCTCCTGTGAACTGTCTCAAATTCTTGAAGCTTGGGTACTTTTCCTTGGAAGTATGTGGACTGGGAAGTGTTCTGCCTTACAAACTATATTACTTTTTTATACCTCATGATACATAGTTTGCCTGTTCTTGTAACAGCATAGTGTTGCCGACTTACATCTTACTTGTGATCCACTTCAGCAGCTTGGTCCTTTTCTTCTGAGTTGCTGTCTAGCCAGTTGTTTCCTGCCTCTTTTTTTTTTTTTTTTGCAGTAGTATCTCCTGCTTCCCTCTGTTGAGTAACACCCTGCTTCTTTAGCCAGGTTTTCCATTGTCTCATGATGTTTTTGCTTTCTAGTCAAGCAAATGGTTTCTAGTCAAAGGACAGTTTTATTCTTCAGAAAGTCAGGCTGGCGAATTACATCTATTTCTTCCACATAGTTCCTGTGCCTGGAGGCACTAGCACCATTCATTTACTGTTGTGTCAGAACTCGGACGAGTATGTATGTGCAAGGTCATATAACTGCTTAGCTTTACTGAAAATGCAAATCACGGACGCCTAAAATTGAATGCCAACATTTTATCTTTTTTCTGTTTTTTTTTTCCCTTATGCTTATTAACAGCTCTCTGCAATATGCTAATAAGTTCTTTCCTCTGATGGTTTTAGTGTAATTAGAAATTTTTACTGTAAATTTACTATATTTGAATGTAAGATTTTAATCATATGCAATAAACATAACATGGAGGTTTTGTACATTAAGGGATCTGATGGTTCTCTGAAAAGAGAAGATGGATGATGGAACCTGTTCTCTGAGAATCCACAAAAGAGAAGGGTGACAAGGTAAGCATGGACACATATGAGCTTAGAACACTGATCATGAGTTTAACATGATTAACACATGAGTAGCAGGTGGCTTTTCCAAGACTCATTTATTAAGGAATAAAGAAAGTTGTAGGTACAAGGAGTCTCATGCATACCTTTCCCATTCCATGTAATTTGCCTACAAGCCAACCACTTAATTCCATAAATATGACAGCCTAAGTGAGTTTTCTTTGGGCTCTCCCTGCTAAGCAGCTGGCTGCGTGGCAATCTCCCCTTGAACTGCGACACCTCTCAAGGATGCAATTTGAGTCAGAGACACCTCCCACCAGCTGCAGGTCTTTGGTAAGTGACTGATACTGTGCATAACCTGGTATTATAATGCACTGAGATTTTTGTATTGGTAGCTTTGATTCTGCCTTGATGACTTTGGGTCATTGTTACATCCTTTGTACTGTAAGCAACAGAGGAAACCTTACCACCAAATTTTGTTAAGTCACACTTTTACAACATCATATTTCAATAAAGCCATTTTTGCTGATACTTTTGGCTGTGGTTTTTTAAGCTGTCTAAATTGGCAACCACAACACCAAGAGGGGCCATAACAGACCTCCCATTCAAAGCAGGCCTTTACCTGTCTGCTAAGTCTTGAAAGCCTCCAAGAAAGGCAGTTTCAGAACCTTCCTAGGTGACCTGTTGTAGTGCTACGCTTCCTTCCTAGGGGCAAAGTGTTCGTAATATCCAGCCTGAGCATCTCAAACCACAATCAGTTTGAGGTTGCCTCTTGTTATCTTATGCCATCTGCCACCACCAAGAGTTGCCTGTCTGTTTTATAACTGTCTTTCAGGTAGTTTTAGGTTGTCTTTAGGTGGTCCTCTTTGGGAAACTAACCAGGCTTCTAGTTCATGTTCTCTAGGCCACTGGCAACCTTGGTGCCCCTGTGCTGTATCTTCTCCTGTTTCTCAACATCTCTCTTGAACTTGAGTGCCCAAAACTGGACACATTATTACAGTTTACTTACTGCTGATTAAAGGCAGTTATCACAGTCCTACTTCACCACAAAGGGTTCTCTAATGCCTCCTGTTCTTTCATTAGCACAGCAGCACTTCAGGTGTGCACTAGGGTATGATAATTACACCCAAAGTATGAGAGCTTCCCCCATAATGCTGTCCTTTCAGCTTCCTTATTTGTGTGCATAAGATTGGGGTGAGGACCATTTGATTGCTAACCCAACCCACCTACCCTTACTTGTCAGTCATTCTCTCTCTCTTCATCATTCCTAGTTTAAGGCTCTTGTCAGGATGACCAATCTGTTGGCAAAGGCTCTTTTGCTCCACTTAGGTTGCTCTTACCTCCTCCTAGCAGTCCTCAATGCTCAGCAAGCATCCTTTGGTCATGAAAAGTGATTTCTTACTGTTGACACCAGCTGTTTAAATGTCTTGACCTGCAGAATTCTCAGCTCACTGAGGGAACCCTTCCCCTTCTCTGTCATGGTTGGAAAGATACCACATGAGCTCCCTTGCACTTGGGTCTAACCTTCAGAGACAGATGGTCACACTTGATACACTCAGGGTCTCCCCTCACAGTATGATTGGTGCCCACATGGAAGATTAGGACAGGATACTAGTCTCAGTAGCTGGAAGATCAACATGGCATACTAGTCTCAGTGTCAGGCAAGCCTAAGTAGTGTCTCCACAATGTCCTGGATCCAAACCCCCAGCAAGAAGAAGACCTCCCTAGACAGTAGATTAGGTCAGTGGATAAGAGCCTCTGTCCCCCTCTGATCCTCCCTCTGTGACACACCCTCTGCATGCTTGGGCTTAGCTCTTCTGACGCTTTGTTAAACAGTCCCCAGGCCTTTAACTGCTTTCAGGACATGGACCCTATTCTGCAGTTGGAGATTTGCAGGCATAGAAGGAGACATCCTCCTGGTGCCAGAAGTCACAAGCTTCCTGCCTTCACTGTCACGGGAGTCCCCTTTCCCAACACAATGCACAGAAATGCTGCATGTCTCTGCTTCAGCACAGCTGAGGGTTCAAGCCTTTGTACCTTCAGAATCTTGGAGTTCTGGTGAGCTGCACTAAACTAGGCCTCTCTCCAGCATCCTCACTCTCACAGTCTCCCTAATCAGAGTCAGCTGGAGACAAGAGCTCAAAACACCCTTTTATCATGAATAGCTGACAGAACTCATTAGGGAGTTGCTAGGCCCTGTTAGAAGTCAAGCTTCCTAAAGCTATCCTCTTCTGGCAGCAGTAGACACCTTGAAGTTCCTGAAAGTGTTCCCAAGTGTTCTTCAGTGACCCAGAAGAAGTTCTCATAAGATCTAGAAAATCTACAGGCAGAGCCTGGAAACTGCTGTGCAGAGTGCTACAACTGCTGGCTGCCTCCATTTGGTGTCATCATTTAGTCATGTCTTTTTTTCTCTTTGCATTCTCCAGATACAGTTATTTGTAAGTCTCATTAGTAAGAACACTCAAGTGAAGATTTTTTAACTTCTGTTTTAGGAAGGCAAGTGCTGAAACGATTACCATTCGGGAAACTATAGCATCCTATGATAGCGAGAGCTAGGCTAGACAGGCTGGAGATTTAGGCGGGGAAACATTTAATGCAATTTAACAAGAGCAAGTGTAGAGTCTTGCATCTGGGCAAGAACACCACCAGGTTCCAGTATAAGTTGGGTACTGACCTGTTGGAGAGTAGTGTAGGGGAGAGGGACCTGGGGGACCTGGTGGACAGCAGGATGACCATGAGCCAGCACTGTGCCCTCGTGGCCAAGAAGGCCAATGGCATCCTGGGGTGTATCAGAAGGGGGGTGGTCAGTAGGTCAAGAGAGGTTCTCCTCCCCCTCTACTCTGCCCTGGTGAGACCGCATCTGGAATATTGTGTCCAGTTCTGGGCCCCTCAGTTCAAGAAGGACAGGGAACTGCTGGAGAGAGTCCAGCGCAGAGCCACAAAGATGATGAAGGGAATGGAGCACCTCCCTTATGAGGAAAGGCTGAGGGAGCTGGGTCTCTTTAGCTTGGAAAAGAGGAGACTGAGGGGTGACCTAATCAATGTTTATAAATATATGAAGGGTGAGTGTCAGGAGGATGGAGCCAGGCTCTTCTCTGTGACATCCAGTGATAGGACAAGGGGCAATGGGTTCAAGCTGGAACACAGGAGGTTCCACTTGAATACGAGAAAAATATCCTGTGTGATCTGATCTAGGTGTTCCTGCTCCGGCAGGGGGATTGGACTAGATGATCTTTCCAGGTCCCTTCCAATCCCTAACATTCTGTGATTCTGTGATTCTACTGGACATGTGTAAGAAATCTTAACTGGTAACACCCCAAAACTTCGGATTTTAAACAGCAAGTCTACAGAATATATAGCACTAGCAAAACGACAGCAATGCTGTTTGGAAAATTAAATGCATCATACAAATAAGCAAGGAACATGAAGACAGGTAGGAGATGTGTGTGCGTGTGCGCAAGCATGTGTATCTTTGTGTCTTCATTCAGGCAGGGATCATTGATATAAATGTTTGTGTAGCAGTACTCCACATTGTCTGCCTGCAATTCAGGCAATGAAGGGTTTCAGTCACTAAGAATTCACCTATGCAGAAGTCTGGGGTAAAATATTAAGCAAGTCGAGGAAAACATTCAGATTTTTTGTGTGTTTTGCAAATCCTCTTTGCTGATATTTGGCTAGACAGAGAAAATAACCTGGCCTAAGACAGAAGAATAGCTTAATAGCTTGATTTGGGTTCTGAATAGTAAAACAGTCATGCCACTTAATTTCTATGAGTCTGTTTTCCTTCATTATTTGGAAGTATTTTTTTTTTTAATTTCTCTTGTCAGTTTTCAGACCAAAGACTGCCTCTAGTCTTTGCTGCTTTGCTTGGTAATATAACTGGACAGGAAGTCCAGGAGTATATTTTAGTCCCAACTTTAAATTAAATACATAAATAAATGAGGGAAAAATTAATTAATGAAAAAAAGGAGTGTATTCATTAGCGAAAAAGAGAGAGGCTACTGGTAGTAGTGTTAAGCTTGAATTTCCATTTTAATTTTCTCAATTTTACCAATACTAATTTTAGAAGTGCTTTACTTAAATTACATATTTTCAATATTTTAGTGTCAGCTGTACCTCAAATAGGATATTTCCCCTTTCACACATCATGTTTTTGTAGCCTCTCGGCATCTAAAACTGATTTTTCTCTGTTGAGATCTATGTTCAACAATGTGTTTATAATGTTACATAATCTGCTTCCAGCATTTACAAAACGTACCACTGATCATGGTATACTAATCATTTTTACCTGTACTGACTTATATGATGCAGTGACTGTGCCCCTTATGAGTAATGAAAAGGTAGTTTTCTGATTTCTGTATCCATCAAGAAGGAAGTAAGCCTTTGGAACAATACTACTACATTAGCAGGACCATTTCAAAGGAAAACAAAAAATCTGCAAATGGAATGTACAAAATGGAATTCCCTTTGTCAGGCACTGAATGAAAGAGTTGAAACAAGAGAAATGGGGTAGTCAAAAGTTCTTCATTATCCAATGCAGCAAAAGACTTTCTTTTACTGTATTATTGAAAATAGAAGCAGAAGTATTAGTCTGTATTTCAAGGGTTTCTGATTCCAGTTAGTTAATGATCATATGCATGAGTTTCTGGACATTTTACTAGAGATGTTGACTCTCTTATTAAAATAATATATTAAATATTAATATATATATATATTAATATTATATATATATATTATATATATATAAAACCATGTATAAACCAAAAATAATTACTAGCTCTTTATATCCACCACTGTCTGCCTACAAACTAATAGAGGTCAAGTTATTATTTTCTGTTTTGCAGCAGCCTATGAAATACTGAAGATGAATAACAGGACCCCTTCAGCCCTGTCTAGGCTAAACAAGCTCAATTCTTTCAGTGGTTTAAAGAAAAGTTTGTGGTGATCACTGTCATTCACATCTCTCATGAAGTCCAGTTTTGAAAGAAGAAATGGAGGGGACAGCACTCCCAACAGAAGCATTATCAAAGTATCTATTTACAGATGACACTTCTGTTCCTACCTAGCTGTGTATTTGCTGTTTCCTTAGAAGCAGAACCTGTTTATGATCCAGCTGTGATGTTCTGTAAGCCAAGGATCATTTTACCTTGCCAGCTCTTCCCTTTCTTGCTTGTTCAATTGTTTCTCCTTAAGACTACAACCTTACACTTTCTCTACTGAGACACCATTTCTCTAATTTGTCAAGATGTTTTTGAATCTCAGTCCTGTTTTCTGATGTGCTTTTGATCTGATCCCTCATAGCTTTATGTCTTTTGGAAATCCTAGGCATCTTCTTTTTTATCAGGACAGATTGTTGACTGATAATAGCCAGGACTCCCCTCAAGTCATTGTTCCGTTTTAACAGTGAGCCACAGCTAACTGCTTTCTGACCACACAGTGGCAAATTCCAAAACCAAAGTAAGGCAAGCCATTGTTTTCCATAAAAAGTGTTGCTCATGCAAGATTTAACTTCTAGCCAGAAACAATTTCTATTGAGTGTCAGTAACTGCAGAAATACTCTTCCAGAGCAAAGAACAGTGAAGTATTCTTGAGCTGAACTGCACTGAACTGAACAATTCAGGTGTACTTTTTAGTGCAGCCAGAATGATAAAAGGTTTTCAGCAGAACCTATGGAGTTTATCTACGAGTAATTTTGGTCATCCCACAGCTGCAGAGGAAAGTCACTGAAACTGTATAGCCATGTTAGTGTCTGACTGAACTAATATTCTTTTATTCTCAATAGACTTGTCAGCTTAGAGGCAAGCCACGATTCCTCACTTGCCAACCTGAACTATCTCATGAAATGTAGGAGGGAGGAATGGCGTAATTGTTTGCACTTGTTTCGGAGGTGCATCCTGAGTGTCCTGTACAAGTAAGCTTTGACCTTTCTGTAGACATTTCCATTGTGCCTGTGGTAGGTCGCTGTAAAGGGCAAGGCTTGAGCTTGTATTGAATTGCAGTGTATTGTACACAAACCTGAGTGGTTCCAGCAACAGTCTTCACTCCAGGCATTTCTCTCAGATCAAGTAATGATTGTGGTTCCTAACCAGAGATGGTGCAGGTGTTATATACGTATAATCTGATATGATCTCAGCTACTATGTAACAAGTGTAGGTTTGTTCTAAAAAATGAAAAGCACAGTACCATAAATAAATTATGGGATTACTGAAGAAAAAAGGTTGGTTATTTTCCATTATCTAATAATTGTACAAAAATCCCTATGTTAAACAATTGTCATTAAGATGAAAAAGCAGCGAAGTTTAAGGAAATACCAACATTAGAATTAATATGTAACCTCAAGTCACTTTTTAATGTATATATTTGGTTATATAGTGCTGAATTATTTCAGTTCTGGTTTTATTCACTGGGTCCATTGCCCCAGTGAACACTGAGATACATGAAGTTCAACTTATTCTGTATATTTTCCATATTTGACTTTCTCCTAATTGTCAAGTGGAAAGGCTGCAGCTTAGTTATTCTGAAGTGTTCAAACCTAGCTCAGAAGCTGAAAAAAATTACTTTCTGTTGTCTTTTTGTTTATGGTCCTTGTCCATGATGTCATACAATCCAAATTTACGTACATCACTTTAATGTACTAACAATCTCCCATTTTTTCCTCACCTAACTTACTTGGAAACTACAGATGCCAAAGCTAGCAAAATTTTCTCATGGTATTAGAAGTGCAGTTGGGTTCAGCTGAGCATGGTAATAAATTCATCACTGACTAATGAGTTCTTACACCATTTAGACACTTATTTATCCCTAAGGTTGTTTGGGGTCTAGAGACAACGTCTTCCAAGTACCTTTAAAAGTCCTAGTTTCTCCTCTGAGTAGATAAATTCCAACCTGCTCATGTCCCAGAACTATTCTTTCCCATCAGATTGCACAAGGCACACGTAGGCTGCCTCTCCAACTCCCATGAGCTCCTGTGTCTTTCTGAGCAATGACATAGCCTTAACTGGAGGGCAGTAGATGTCTCCTTTTCCACTATCCTTAAATCTGTGCCTTTAGTTGTTCTTTGGGGTTGTTCCAAGCATGTATTTGAACTTCTTTCAATGGAAGAGAGAGCTGAATCCTTCTCTTTACTTTCAGGTTGAGCACTCTGATCAGCAGGCTCTTAAAAAAGGACTGTGTGCCTTCACATTTTAAAAGAGTGTGCCCTCAACATCTTTCTGTGAGGGACAAATACATGTAACATGCAATAGTCACACCTTGAGAAATTAACTTACTGGGAATTCCCTCACCTATTTTTTGACCCCAGGAGCATTCGTGCAGGTTGTATGCTTCTCACACAATTCTGTGCATACAAAGTCTAGGTGCTTAGGGAATTTGAACGGAGATGACAAGCGTAATCAGACTTTCAGATTAATGGATAGCTAGATGGGATTCCAGAGGGGGAAATAGTTTGTGCCTAACAGCCTCTTTGGGTGACTGTGTTTACTGGCTCATTCCAAAGAGATTAAGCTCAAAAACATCCACTCTCTGGGTCACAAATTTGAAATACAAGGTATTATTTTCAGATTAGTTTTTCTTATGAGAAACTCTCTGCTAACATCTTGTGGTAAGGTAGGGGAAAATCCATCAAGAGCAAACAGTTTTGCTTAAGATGGAGCCATGGGTTAAAATTCATTCTGTATTTGGGGCATTGGATGAGTAAGCTTAAAAAAATACACAGCGGCCTACAACAGACAACTGGCATAGAAAAGTCCAGCCTCATGTCTGACATTTAGTGCAGTGTTTCCTATGCTATGGTGAATGAAAGAATCTCCGTGGCAAAGCCAGTGTAGCGTTGAGCAGTGCATCTAGGCAAGGCTGAGGAGGTCTGGCTTCTGGAAGAGGAGGCACTAGAACCACATCGTGGGGTGGTCGACTAAGAGCACTAAGCAATTAGACACTGCATGGAGCGCCAGGAGTTGGGATCTCTGTGGCCAACAGTGGCCATTAATGAGGCCATTAATGAGGGAGGAGGCAGACTTTGGAGGGAACAGCCCAAAGAATGTGTCAATGTGTCACTATAGCTGCTTTTGAGCATACTCATGAGTATTGTCTGTGCTTCAGGGGTTATGGGCATTCCTACACCAGCTATTCCAGCCCTAGTATTGTATCAGCAAGCCTCTGCTGGTGATAGGATTTATACTAGAGGAAAGTTCTGTTGTCTTTGCTGTCCATAGTTCTTCCCTGAGAAAAACAAGTGCTGTCATCCAGGGGCTTTTCTGCTGGTGCAGGGTGTGCTTGCACTGGGTTGTAGGCCATGCACAAGGTTGGATTTGTGTCAGTTAGCAGTACGATGGGTTTTTTTCTCTGCTGACGTGTATAACAGCTTTCAGATTAAGACTTTTTCTACAAAGGTAGCTTTTCTGATTTATCTATAAAGGTTTCCAAGACACGAAACACAAGCTAGAAAAATATCACCCTCATACGATAGTGTTTTACCCAGGGAAGTATTTTAGTGTGTACTCAATTTTCAAGACACTATTCCATGACAACCGACTCCAGGGAAAATGTCCTCCAGGCAAGCCTAGGTGGCGCAGTAGGTTAGCGCATTAGAGTTTTTCAGACAGCTTAAAGTCTGAAAATTCCTGTAAATTTCCACAGCCTCTTCTGTTTATTGACACATCGATGCATTGATTAATGTGGGAGAACCTCATTGGTTTTTGTGGCTTTTCTGATTCATGATTTTTCATACTTATCCAAGTAAAAGTCCACATACAAAAGCTTCCACGGTACTTTCTGGACAAAACAACAAATACTTTTCTCATGTTTTTGTACATTGCCATCCAAGCAGAAGTGTAGCTGAGGGTAAACAGAGTTTGGCTGCTTCTAATTTGGGAAAATTAGAGTTTATTTCATTCTTACTGCCCTCTTGAATACCACAGGGGTGTGTTTATAGATGTTTTGTACACCAATAAACCACTGTCTCCAAATACTTACCAAACATCAAAGAATCTTCAATGTCAGCTTTTTCCTCCATGGAAAAGGAAAAATTTCTGAAAATACATTATTAGTGTGCCCTCAATACTTCTTCCATCTACCATAAAAAAGAAAACTGAGTCTGGTAGTGAAAAATTGCTGGTTTGCTTGGAAAAATGCAGAAGAACTACCTGGACAGTTTTGTGAAGCTACTCAGTAAGATTTAAATGGAATAATTTTTTGTTGCCAAATTAGGTTGTAGCAGACTGCTGGTTTCTCAGATAGAGAATACTGTTTACATAAAAAGCTCAAGATAAGTGTCCATGTCATGTATTGTTATTTGCAGAAGATAACTAAGTGATGATTAATGAGGTATTTATATTCTTTAGAAGAGGTCAGGAGAGGAGTTATCAATATTTGAGCAGCAGTATGTGGCATTTTAAATAACCCCAATTATCAAAAAATGTCAAGGGTAACAGTCAGATGGTTAATGTACTGAGCATTTAGCATCTGTTCCTGTGAGGTGTCAAGTGCCTTTGCAAGGCACTGAGTGCACTCAAATTACATTAAAATAATGAGGGAACTAACTTCCTTCCAGGAGATTCTCAGCCACTGGCAGGATAAAGCTATTAGCATCCAGGCAGTAATGGATAGTAGGAAAAATCCATTTCCTACTCAAA